>JAJEKV010000735.1:0-100899 GCA_021234155.1 Isoetes taiwanensis
GTAGTTGGTTATCGCGTCGGTCTAACATCTTGAAGGTCTCGGTTCAAGTTTGAGGCAAAAGCCATGTAACAATTGTGTATAATGTGTCAATTTAATGGCTTTTAAACTTTTACATTTCTTATGATAATGCCCATAAGCAATTGTATTATCTTGATTTCTTCCCGATCTCAAACAAGGTATTGGTTTTACTTGGCGCAAAAACATATCAATCAATCACTTTTCATATTGTGGAAACATAGGAAAGCTTTTTCGGTTTGTACTAGACACAATAGGGGCTGGAATGCCAATATAACTTGGTTGGATTCCATAATTGATCTTTTAAAAGCTGAGTAATTAGGAAAAAAATTATTTGCATATTCTTAATTATTGAATCAACTAAATTTGAATTGGTTTTGCCATGATTTGAGCTGGAGACCTTCGATTGTGTGAGGGCGGCGTGATAGCCAACTACACCACAAAACCATTGCATAAGTAAAAACAACTAATACTCTTGACATATATCATGAAGCGGCTTTCGAATTTGGTGCATAATGGTGCTTGGAATTCTTTGGGTTTTGTCTTGAACACATTGGCCTATTCTTCAATTGAGGTAGAATAATGTCTTTACTCAATATGGTTTTGTGGTGTAGTTGGTTATCCGTCGGTCTAATTCTTGAAGGTCTCGGTTCAAGTCAAGGCAAAGCCATGTAACAATTGTGTATAATGTGTCAATTTAATTGCTTTTAAACTTTTACATTTCTTATGATAATGCCCATAAGCAATTGTATTATCTTGATTTCTTCCACGATCTCAAACAAGGTATTGGTTTTACTTGGCGCTAAAAACATATCAATCAATCACTTTTCATATTGTGGAAACATAGGAAAGCTTTTTCGGTTGTACTAGACACAATAGGGAGCTGGAATGCCAATATAACTTGGTTGGATTCCATAATTGATCTTTTAAAAGCGAGTAATTTCAGAAAGAATTATTTGCATATTCTTAATTATTGAATCAACTAAATTTGAATTGGTTTTACCCAGATTTGAGCTGGAGACCTTGATGTGTGAGGCCCGGCGTGATAGCCAACTACACCACAAAACCATTGCATAAGTAAAAACAACTAATACTCTTGACATATATCATGAGAGCAGCTCGAATTTGGTGCATAATGGTGCTGGAATTCTTTGGGTTTTGTCTTGAACACATTGGCCTATTCTTCAATTGAGGTAGAATAATGTCTTTACTCAATATGGTTTTGTGGTGTAGTTGGTTATCGTCAGTCTAACCCCTTGAAGGTCTCAGGTTCAAGTTTGAGGGCAAAGCCATGTAACAATTTGTGTATAATGTGTCAATTTAATCGCTTTTAAACTTTTACATTTCTTATGATAATGCCCATAAGCAATTGTATTATCTTGATTTCTTCGATCTCAAACAAGGTATTGGTTTTACTTGGCGCAAAAACATATCAATCAATCACTTTTCATATTGTGGAAAGATAGAAAGCTTTTTCGGTTTGTACTAGACACAATATAAAGCTGGAATGCCAATATAACTTGGTTGGATTCCATAATTGATCTTTTAAAAAGCGAGTAATTTGAGAAAGAATTATTTGCATATTCTTAATTATTGAATCAACTAAATTTGAATTGGTTTTGCCAGTGGATTTGAGCTGGAGACCTTAGTGTGTGAGGCCCGGCGTGATAGCCAACTACACCACAAAACCATTGCATAAGTAAAAACAACTAATACTCTTGACATATATCATGAGGCAAGGTAGGCTTCGAATTTGGTGCATAATGGAATTTGGAATTGCTTTGGGTTTTGTCTTGAACACATTGGCCTATTCTTCAATTGAGGGTAGAATAATGTCTTTACTCAATATGTTTTGTGGTGTAGTTGGTTATCACGTCAGTCTAACATTATTGGTTTTGTTTTGAAGGTCTCGGTTCAAAAAAAATTCGGGCAAAAGCCATGTAACAATTGTGTATAATGTGTCAATTTAATTGCTTTTAAACTTTTACATTTCTTATGATAATGCCCATAAGCAATTGTATTATCTTGATTTCTTCCACGATCTCAAACAAGGTATTGGTTTTACTTGGCGCCAAAAACATATCAATCAATCACTTTTCATATTGTGGAAACATAGGAAAGCTTTTTCGGTTTGTACTAGACACAATAGGGAAGCTGGAATGCCAATATAACTTGGTTGGATTCCATAATTGATCTTTTAAAGCTTAAGTAATTTGAGAGAAAAATTATTTGCATATTCTTAATTATTGAATCAACTAAATTTGAATTGGTTTTGCCCAGATTTGAGCTGGAGACCTTGATTGTGTGAGGCCCGGCGTGATAGCCAACTACACCACAAAACCATTGCATAAGTAAAAACAACTAATACTCTTGACATATATCATGAGGAAAGCACTTCGAATTTGGAAGCATAATGAATTTGGAATTCTTTGGGTTTTGTCTTGAACACATTGGCCTATTCTCCAATTGAGGTAGAATAATGTCTTTACTCAATATGGTTTTGTGGTGTAGTTGGTTATCACGTCGGTCTAACACACTTGAAGGTCTCGGTTCAAGTCAGGGACAAAGCCATGTAACAATTGTGTATAATGTGTCAATTTAATCGCTTTTAAACTTTTACATTTCTTATGATAATGCCCATAAGCAATTGTATTATCTTGATTTCTTCCACGATCTCAAACAAGGTATTGGTTTTACTTGGCGCAAAAACATATCAATCAATCACTTTTCATATTGTGGAAACATAGGAAAGCTTTTCGGTTTGTACTAGACACAATAGGGGAAGCTGGAATGCCAATATAACTTGGTTGGATTCCATAATTGATCTTTTAAAGCGAGTAATTTGAGAAAAATTATTTGCATATTCTTAATTATTGAATCAACTAAATTTGAATTGGTTTTGCCAGATTTGAGCTGGAGACCTTGATTGTGTGAGGCCCGGCGTGATAGCCAACTACACCACAAAACCATTGCATAAGTAAAAAACAACTAATACTCTTGACATATATCATGAGGCGGCAAGATTTCGAATTTGGCGCATATAATGGTCTTTGGAATTCTTTGGGTTTTGTCTTGAACACATTGGCCTATTCTTCAATTGAGGTAGAAGAATGTCTTTACTCAATATGGTTTTGTGGTGTAGTTGGTTATCCGTCGGTCTAACACCTTTGAAGGTCTCGGTTCAAGTCAAGGGCAAAACCATGTAACAATTGTGTATAATGTGTCAATTTAATGGCTTTTAAACTTTTACATTTCTTATGATAATGCCCATAAGCAATTGTATTATCTTGATTTCTTCCACGATCTCAAACAAGGTATTGGTTTTACTTGGCGCAAAAACATATCAATCAATCACTTTTCATATTGTGGAAACATAGGAAAGCTTTTCGGTTTGTACTAGACACAATAGGAGGGCTGGAATGCCAATATAACTTGGTTGGATTCCATAATTGATCTTTTAAAAGCGGTAATTTCAGAAAGAATTATTTGCATATTCTTAATTATTGAATCAACTAAATTTAAATTGGTTTTGCCCGATTTGATTTGAACTGGAGACCTTGATTGTGTGAGGACTGGCGTGATAGCCAACTACACCACAAAACCATTGCATAAGTAAAAAACAACTAATACTCTTGACATATATCATGAAGCAGCTGAATTTGGTGCATAATGGTGCTTTGGAAATTCTTTGGGTTTTGTCTTGAACACATTGGCCTATTCTTCAATTGAGGGTAGAAGAATGTCTTTACTCAATATGGTTTTGTGGTGTAGTTGGTTATCACGTCGGTCTAACATCTAAATTTGAAGGTCTCGGTTCAAGTTCGGGCAAAACCATGTAACAATTGTGTATAATGTGTCAATTTAATGCGGCTTTTAAACTTTTACATTTCTTATGATAATGCCCATAAGCAATTGTATTATCTTGATTTCTTCCACGATCTCAAACAAGGTATTGGTTTTACTTTGGCGCAAAAACATATCAATCAATCACTTTTCATATTGTGGAAACATAGGAAAGCTTTTCGGTTTGTACTAGACACAATAGAGGCTGGAATGCCAATATAACTTGGTTGGATTCCATAATTGATCTTTTAAAAAGCGAGTAATTTCAGAAAGAATTATTTGCATATTCTTAATTATTGAATCAACTAAATTTAAATTGGTTTTATTGATTTGGGCTGGAGACCTTGATTGTGTGAGGCCCGGCGTGATAGCCAACTACACCACAAAACCATTGCATAAGTAAAAACAACTAATACTCTTGACATATATCATGAGAGCGATTTCGAATTTGGCGCATAATGGTCTTTGGAATTCTTTGGGTTTTGTCTTGAACACATTGGCCTATTCTCAATTGAGGTAGAAGAATGTCTTTACTCAATATGGTTTTGTGGTGTAGTTGGTTATCCGTCGGTCTAACACACTTGAAGGTCTCGGTTCAAGTTCAGGGCAAAGCCATGTAACAATTGTGTATAATGTGTCAATTTAATTGCTTTTAAACTTTTACATTTCTTATGATAATGCCCATAAGCAATTGTATTATCTTGATTTCTTCCACGATCTCAAACAAGGTATTGGTTTTACTTGGCGCAAAAAACATATCAATCAATCACTTTTCATATTGTGGAAACATAGGAAAGCTTTTCGGTTTGTACTAGACACAATAGGGGAAGCTGGAATGCCAATATAACTTGGTTGGATTCCATAATTGATCTTTTAAAAGCATGAGTAATTTGAAATAATTATTTGCATATTCTTAATTATTGAATCAACTAAATTTGAATTGGTTTTGCCCAGATTTGAAGGGCTTGGAGACCTTCGATTGTGTGAGGCCCGGCGTGATAGCCAACTACACCACAAAACCATTGCATAAGTAAAACAACTAATACTCTTGACATATATCATGAGAAAAGCGGCTCGAATTTTTGGCGCATAATGGTGCTTGGAATTCTTTGGGTTTTGTCTTGAACACATTGGCCTATTCTTCAATTGAGGTAGAAGAATGTCTTTACTCAATATGGTTTTGTGGTGTAGTTGGTTATCACGTCGGTCTAACTTGAAGGTCTCGGTTCAAGTTTGGGCAAAGCCATGTAACAATTGTGTATAATGTGTCAATTTAATCGGCTTTTAAACTTTTACATTTCTTATGATAATGCCCATAAGCAATTGTATTATCTTGATTTCTTCCACGATCTCAAACAAGGTATTGGTTTTACTTGGCGCCAAAAACATATCAATCAATCACTTTTCATATTGTGGAAACATAGGAAAGCTTTTCCGGTTTGTACTAGACACAATAGGGAAGCTGGAATGCCAATATAACTTGGTTGGATTCCATAATTGATCTTTTAAAAGCTGAGTAATTTCAGAAAAATTATTTGCATATTCTTAATTATTGAATCAACTAAATTTAAATTGGTTTTGCCCAGATTTGAACTGGAGACCTTTGGTGTGAGGCCCGGCGTGATAGCCAACTACACCACAAAACCATTGCATAAGTAAAAAACAACTAATACTCTTGACATATATCATGAGAAGCTTCGAATTTGAATTAATAATGTCTGGAATTCTTTGGGTTTTGTCTTGAACACATTGGCCTATTCTCAATTGAGGGTAGAAGAATGTCTTTACTCAATATGGTTTTGTGGTGTAGTTGGTTATCCGTCAGTCTAACACCTTGAAGGTCTCGGTTCAAGTCAGGGAAAAAAAGCCATGTAACAATTGTGTATAATGTGTCAATTTAATGCTTTTAAACTTTTACATTTCTTATGATAATGCCCATAAGCAATTGTATTATCTTGATTTCTTCCACGATCTCAAACAAGGTATTGGTTTTACTTGGCGCAAAAACATATCAATCAATCACTTTTCATATTGTGGAAACATAGGAAAGCTTTTTCGGTTTGTACTAGACACAATAGGGAAGCTGGAATGCCAATATAACTTGGTTGGATTCCATAATTGATCTTTTAAAAGCGAGTAATTTTGGGAAAAGAATTATTTGCATATTCTTAATTATTGAATCAACTAAATTTGAATTGGTTTTGCCAGATTTGAACGGAGACCTTGATTGTGTGAGGGCTGACGTGATAGCCAACTACACCACAAAACCATTGCATAAGTAAAAACAACTAATACTCTTGACATATATCATGAGAGCAGCTTCAAATTTGGTGCATAATGGTCTTTGGAATTCTTTGGGTTTTGTCTTGAACACATTGGCCTATTCTCAATTGAGGTAGAAGAATGTCTTTTACTCAATATGGTTTTGTGGTGTAGTTGGTTATCACGTCAGTCTAACACATTGAAGGTCTCGGTTCAAGTCCGGGCAAAGCCATGTAACAATTGTGTATAATGTGTCAATTTAATCGCTTTTAAACTTTTACATTTCTTATGATAATGCCCATAAGCAATTGTATTATCTTGATTTCTTCCACGATCTCAAACAAGGTATTGGTTTTTACTTGGCGCAAAAACATATCAATCAATCACTTTTCATATTGTGAAAACATAGAAAAGCTTTTCAGTTTGTACTAGACACAATAGGGAAACTGGAATGCCAATATAACTTGGTTGGATTCCATAATTGATCTTTTAAAAGTGAGTAATTTGAAAAAATTATTTGCATATTCTTAATTATTGAATCAACTAAATTTGAATTGGTTTTTTTGATTTGAACTGGAGACCTTCGGTGTGTGAGGCCCGGCGTGATAGCCAACTACACCACAAAACCATTGCATAAGTAAAAACAACTAATACTCTTGACATATATCATGAGCAGCTTCGAATTTGGGCATAATGGTCTTTGGAATTCTTTGGGTTTTGTCTTGAACACATTGGCCTATTCTCCAATTGAGGTAGAAGAATGTCTTTACTCAATATGGTTTTGTGGTGTAGTTGGTTATCACGTCAGTCTAACACATTGAAGGTCTCGGTTCAAGTTCGGGTAAAGCCATGTAACAATTGTGTATAATATGTCAATTTAATTGCTTTTAAACTTTTACATTTCTTATGTTAATGCCCATAAGCAATTGTATTATCTTGATTTCTTCCACGATCTCAAACAAGGTATTGATTTTTACTTGGCGCAAAAACATATCAATCAATCACTTTTCATATTGTGGAAACATAGGAAAGCTTTTCCAGTTTGTACTAGATACAATAGGGGAACTGGAATGCCAATATAACTTGGTTGGATTCCATAATTGATCTTTTAAAACTGAGTAATTTCAGAAAAGAATTATTTGCATATTCTTAATTATTGAATCAACTAAATTTGAATTGGTTTTGCCCAGATTTGAACTGGAGACCCGGTGTGTGAGGAATTAATGACGTGATAGCCAACTACACCACAAAACCATTGCATAAGTAAAAAACAACTAATACTCTTGACATATATCATGAGGCAGCTCGAATTTGGCGCATAATGGTCTTTGGAATTCTTTGGGTTTTGTGCTTGAACACATTGGCCTATTCTCCAATTGAGGTAGAAGAATGTCTTTACTCAATATGGTTTTGTGGTGTAGTTGGTTATCACGTCGGTCTAACACAAGAAAGGTCTAGGTTCAAGTCAGGGCAAAAGCCATGTAACAATTGTGTATAATGTGTCAATTTAATCGCTTTTAAACTTTTACATTTCTTATGATAATGCCCATAAGCAATTGTATTATCTTGATTTCTTCCACGATCTCAAACAAGGTATTGGTTTTACTTGGCAAAAACATATCAATCAATCACTTTTCATATTGTGGAAACATAGGAAAGCTTTTCGGTTTGTACTAGACACAATAGGGAAGCTGGAATGCCAATATAACTTGGTTGGATTCCATAATTGATCTTTTAAAAGCTGAGTAATTTCGAGAAAGAATTATTTGCATATTCTTAATTATTGAATCAACTAAATTTGAATTGGTTTTGTTTTGGAATTTGATTTGAGCTGGAGACTAAGTATGTGTGTGCCCGGCGTGATAGCCAACTACACCACAAAACCATTGCATAAGTAAAAACAACTAATACTCTTGACATATATCATGAGGCAGCTCGAATTTGGTGCATAATGAATGCTTTGGAATTCTTTGGGTTTTGTCTTGAACACATTGGCCTATTCTCAATTGAGGGGTAGAAGAATGTCTTTACTCAATATGGTTTTGTGGTGTAGTTGGTTATCACGTCGGTCTAACACCTTGAAGGTCTCGGTTCAAGTTTGGGCAAAAGCCATGTAACAATTGTGTATAATGTGTCAATTTAATTGCTTTTAAACTTTTACATTTCTTATGATAATGCCCATAAGCAATTGTATTATCTTGATTTCTTCCACGATCTCAAACAAGGTATTGGTTTTACTTGGCGCAAAAACATATCAATCAATCACTTTTCATATTGTGGAAACATAGGAAAGCTTTTTCGGTTTGTACTAGACACAATAGGGAAGCTGGAATGCCAATATAACTTGGTTGGATTCCATAATTGATCTTTTAAAGCTGAGTAATTTGAAAAATTATTTGCATATTCTTAATTATTGAATCAACTAAATTTGAATTGGTTTTGCTTGATTTGAGCTGGAGACCTTCGGTGTGTGAGGAAGGGCGTGATAGCCAACTACACCACAAAACCATTGCATAAGTAAAAAACAACTAATACTCTTGACATATATCATGAGGCGGCTTCTCAATTTGGTTTGCATAATGAATGCTTTGGAATTCTTTGGGTTTTGTCTTGAACACATTGGCCTATTCTCAATTGAGGTAGAAGAATGTCTTTACTCAATATGGTTTTGTGGTGTAGTTGGTTATCACGTCGGTCTAACACTTGAAGGTCTCGGTTCAAGTCGGGCAAAGCCATGTAACAATTGTGTATAATGTGTCAATTTAATGGCTTTTAAACTTTTACATTTCTTATGATAATGCCCATAAGCAATTGTATTATCTTGATTTCTTCCACGATCTCAAACAAGGTATTGGTTTTACTTGGCGCAAAAACATATCAATCAATCACTTTTCATATTGTGGAAACATAGGAAAGCTTTTCGGTTTGTACTAGACACAAAGGGAAAGCTGGAATGCCAATATAACTTGGTTGGATTCCATAATTGATCTTTTAAAAGCTGAGTAATTTCGGAAAAGAATTATTTGCATATTCTTAATTATTGAATCAACTAAATTTAAATTGGTTTTGCCTTGATTTGAACTGGAGACCTTCGGTGTGTGACTGGGTGACGTGATAGCCAACTACACCACAAAACCATTGCATAAGTAAAAACAACTAATACTCTTGACATATATCATGAAGCATTTCAATTTGGCATAATGAAATCTTTGGAATTCTTTGGGTTTTGTCTTGAACACATTGGCCTATTCTCCAATTGAGGTAGAAGAAATGTCTTTACTCAATATGGTTTTGTGGTGTAGTTGGTTATCACGTCGGTCTAAACACCCTCTTGAAGGTCTCTCGGTTCAAGTCAGGGCAAAAGCCATGTAACAATTAATGTATAATGTGTCAATTTAATCGCTTTTAAACTTTTACATTTCTTATGATAATGCCCATAAGCAATTGTATTATCTTGATTTCTTCCACGATCTCAAACAAGGTATTGGTTTTACTTGGCGCAAAAAACATATCAATCAATCACTTTTCATATTGTGGAAACATAGGAAAGCTTTTTCGGTTTGTACTAGACACAATAGGGAAGCTGGAATGCCAATATAACTTGGTTGGATTCCATAATTGATCTTTTAAAAGCGAGTAATTTCGGAGAAAGAATTATTTGCATATTCTTAATTATTGAATCAACTAAATTTAAATTGGTTTTGCCCAGATTTGAACTGGAGACCTTGATTTGTGTGAGGCCCGGCGTGATAGCCAACTACACCACAAAACCATTGCATAAGTAAAAACAACTAATACTCTTGACATATATCATGAGGCATTTCGAATTTGGGCATAATGAATCTTTGGAATTCTTTGGGTTTTGTCTTGAACACATTGGCCTATTCTCAATTGAGGTAGAAGAATGTCTTTACTCAATATGGTTTTGTGGTGTAGTTGGTTATCACGTCGGTCTGCTTGAAGGTCTCGGTTCAAGTTTGGGCAAAAGCCATGTAACAATTGTGTATAATGTGTCAATTTAATAAGCTTTTAAACTTTTACATTTCTTATGATAATGCCCATAAGCAATTGTATTATCTTGATTTCTTCCACGATCTCAAACAAGGTATTGGTTTTACTTGGCGCAAAAACATATCAATCAATCACTTTTCATATTGTGGAAACATAGGAAAGCTTTTTCGGTTTGTACTAGACACAATAGGGAAGCTGGAATGCCAATATAACTTGGTTGGATTCCATAATTGATCTTTTAAAAGCTGAGTAATTTGAGAAAAATTATTTGCATATTCTTAATTATTGAATCAACTAAATTTGAATTGGTTTTGCCATTTGATTTGAACTGGAGACCTTCGGTGTGTGAGGCCGGCGTGATAGCCAACTACACCACAAAACCATTGCATAAGTAAAAACAACTAATACTCTTGACATATATCATGAAGCAGCTTCGAATTTGGGCATAATGGTCTTTGGAATTCTTTGGGTTTTGTCTTGAACACATTGGCCTATTCTCCAATTGAGGTAGAAGAATGTCTTTACTCAATATGGTTTTGTGGTGTAGTTGGTTATCACGTCGGTCTAACACTTGAAGGTCTCAGGTTCAAGTGAGGCAAAGCCATGTAACAATTGTGTATAATGTGTCAATTTAATGCGGCTTTTAAACTTTTACATTTCTTATGATAATGCCCATAAGCAATTGTATTATCTTGATTTCTTCCACGATCTCAAACAAGGTATTGGTTTTACTTGGCAAAAAAACATATCAATCAATCACTTTTCATATTGTGGAAACATAGGAAAGCTTTTTCGGTTTGTACTAGACACAATAGGGGAAGCTGGAATGCCAATATAACTTGGTTGGATTCCATAATTGATCTTTTAAAACTGAGTAATTTGAAAGAATTATTTGCATATTCTTAATTATTGAATCAACTAAATTTGAATTGGTTTTGCTTGATTTGAACTGGAGACCCGGTGTGTGAGGTGGCGTGATAGCCAACTACACCACAAAACCATTGCATAAGTAAAACAACTAATACTCTTGACATATATCATGAGAGCAGCTCGAATTTGGTGCATAATGGTGCTGGAATTCTTTGGGTTTTGTCTTGAACACATTGGCCTATTCTTCAATTGAGGTAGAAGAATGTCTTTACTCAATATGGTTTTGTGGTGTAGTTGGTTATCACGTCGGTCTAAACATCTTGAAGGTCTCAGGTTCAGAGGGCAAAAGCCATGTAACAATTGTGTATAATGTGTCAATTTAATCGCTTTTAAACTTTTACATTTCTTATGATAATGCCCATAAGCAATTGTATTATCTTGATTTCTTCCACGATCTCAAACAAGGTATTGGTTTTTACTTGGCGCAAAAACATATCAATCAATCACTTTTCATATTGTGGAAACATAGGAAAGCTTTCGGTTTGTACTAGACACAATAGGGAAGCTGGAATGCCAATATAACTTGGTTGGATTCCATAATTGATCTTTTAAAAGCCCGGTAATTTCAGGAAAGAATTATTTGCATATTCTTAATTATTGAATCAACTAAATTTGAATTGGTTTTGCCCAGATTTGAACTGGAGACCTTGATGTGTGAGGGGTGACGTGATAGCCAACTACACCACAAAACCATTGCATAAGTAAAAACAACTAATACTCTTGACATATATCATGAGGCAGCTTCGAATTTGGCATAATACTGGAATTCTTTGGGTTTTGTCTTGAACACATTGGCCTATTCTCAATTGAGGGTAGAAGAATGTCTTTACTCAATATGGTTTTGTGGTGTAGTTGGTTATCACGTCAGTCTAACACACTGAAGGTCTTCGGTTCAAGTTCGGGCAAAGCCATGTAACAATTGTGTATAATGTGTCAATTTAATCGCTTTTAAACTTTTACATTTCTTATGATAATGCCCATAAGCAATGGTATTATCTTGATTTCTTCCACGATCTCAAACAAAGGTTTTATTGGTTTTACTTGGCGTAAAAAAAACATATCAATCAATCACTTTTCATATTGTGGAAACATAGGAAAGCTTTTTCGGTTTGTACTAGACACAATAGGGGAAGCTGGAATGCCAATATAACTTGGTTGGATTCCATAATTGATCTTTTAAAAGCTGAGTAATTTGAGGAAAAAATTATTTGCATATTCTTAATTATTGAATCAACTAAATTTGAATTGGTTTTGCCTTGATTTGAACTGGAGACCTTGAGTGTGTGAGGCCCGTGATAGCCAACTACACCACAAAACCATTGCATAAAAAAAAAACAACTAATACTCTTGACATATATCATGAGAGCGGCTTCGAATTTGGCATATAATGGTCTTTGGAATTCTTTGGGTTTTGTCTTGAACACATTGGCCTATTCTTCAATTGAGGTAGAAGAATGTCTTTACTCAATATGGTTTTGTGGTGTAGTTGGTTATCACGTCGGTCTAACATTTGAAGGTCTCGGTTCAAGTTATTGGCAAAGCCATGTAACAATTGTGTATAATGTGTCAATTTAATCGCTTTTAAACTTTTACATTTCTTATGATAATGCCCATAAGCAATTGTATTATCTTGATTTCTTCCACGATCTCAAACAAGGTATTGGTTTTTACTTGGCGCAAAAAACATATCAATCAATCACTTTTCATATTGTGGAAACATAGGAAAGCTTTTTCGGTTTGTACTAGACACAATAGGGAAGCTGGAATGCCAATATAACTTGGTTGGATTCCATAATTGATCTTTTAAAAGCTGAGTAATTTCAGGAAAGAATTATTTGCATATTCTTAATTATTGAATCAACTAAATTTGAATTGGTTTTGCCCAGATTTGAACTGGAGACCTTCAGTGTGTGAGACTGACGTGATAGCCAACTACACCACAAAACCATTGCATAAGTAAAAACAACTAATACTCTTGACATATATCATGAGAGCAGCTCGAATTTGGTGCATAATGAATGCTTTTGGAATTCTTTGGGTTTTGTCTTGAACACATTGGCCTATTCTCCAATTGAGGGTAGAAGAATGTCTTTACTCAATATGGTTTTGTGGTGTAGTTGGTTATCACGTCAGTCTAACCTCTGAAGGTCTCGGTTCAAGTTTGGGCAAAGCCATGTAACAATTGTGTATAATGTGTCAATTTAATCGCTTTTAAACTTTTACATTTCTTATGATAATGCCCATAAGCAATTGTATTATCTTGATTTCTTCCACGATCTCAAACAAGGTATTGGTTTTTACTTGGCGCAAAAACATATCAATCAATCACTTTTCATATTGTGGAAACATAGGAAAGCTTTTCGGTTTGTACTAGACACAATAGGGAAGCTGGAATGCCAATATAACTTGGTTGGATTCCATAATTGATCTTTTAAAAGCGAGTAATTTCAGAAAGAATTATTTGCATATTCTTAATTATTGAATCAACTAAATTTAAATTGGTTTCGCCCAGATTTGAACTGGAGACCTTGAATGTGTGAGACTGATGTGATAGCCAACTACACCACAAAACCATTGCATAAGTAAAAACAACTAATACTCTTGACATATATCATGAGAGCACATTTCGAATTTGGGCATAATAATGCTTTGGAATTCTTTGGGTTTTGTCTTGAACACATTGGCCTATTCTCAATTGAGGTAGAAGAATGTCTTTACTCAATATGGTTTTGTGGTGTAGTTGGTTATCACGTCGGTCTAACACTTTGAAGGTCTCTGGTTCAAGTCCGGGCAAAGCCATGTAACAATTGTGTATAATGTGTCAATTTAATCGCTTTTAAACTTTTACATTTCTTATGATAATGCCCATAAGCAATTGTATTATCTTGGTTTCTTCCACGATCTCATACAAGCTATTGGTTTTTACTTGGCGCAAAAACATATCAATCAATCACTTTTCATATTGTGGAAACATAGGAAAGCTTTTCCAGTTTGTACTAGACACAATAGGGGAACTGGAATGCCAATATAAATTGGTTGGATTCCATAATTGATCTTTTAAAACTGAGTAATTTCAGAAAGAATTATTTGCATATTCTTAATTATTGAATCAACTAAATTTAAATTAGTTTCGCCCAGATTTGAACTGGAGACCTTGAGTGTGTGAGACTGATGTGATAGCCAACTACACCACAAAACCATTGCATAAGTAAAAACAACTAATATTCTTGACATATATCATGAGAGCAACTCGAATTTGGCACATAATAAACTTTGGAATTCTTTGGGTTTTGTCTTGAACACATTGGCCTATTCTCCAATTGAGGTAGAAGAATGTCTTTACTCAATATGGTTTTGTGGTGTAGTTGGTTATCACGTCAGTCTAACACACTGAAGGTCTCTGGTTCAAGTCTGGGCAAAGCCATGTAACAATTGTGTATAATGTGTCAATTTAATTGCTTTTAAACTTTTACATTTCTTATGATAATGCCCATAAGCAATTGTATTATCTTGATTTCTTCCACGATCTCAAACAAGGTATTGGTTTTTACTTGGCGCAAAAACATATCAATCAATCACTTTTCATATTGTGGAAACATAGGAAAGCTTTTCCAGTTTGTACTAGACACAATAGGGGAACTGGAATGCCAATATAACTTGGTTGGATTCCATAATTGATCTTTTAAAACTGAGTAATTTCAGAAAGAATTATTTGCATATTCTTAATTATTGAATCAACTAAATTTGAATTGGTTTTGCCCTTGATTTGAGCTGGAGACCTTCGGTGTGTGAGGCTGGCGTGATAGCCAACTACACCACAAAACCATTGCATAAGTAAAACAACTAATACTCTTGACATATATCATGAGAAGCATTTCAAATTTGGGTGCATAATGGAATCTTTGGAATTCTTTGGGTTTTGTCTTGAACACATTGGCCTATTCTCAATTGAGGTAGAAGAATGTCTTTACTCAATATGGTTTTGTGGTGTAGTTGGTTATCACGTCGGTCTAACACTTTGAAGGTCTCGGTTCAAGTTTGGGCAAAACCATGTAACAATTGTGTATAATGTGTCAATTTAATGCTTTTAAACTTTTACATTTCTTATGATAATGCCCATAAGCAATTGTATTATCTTGATTTCTTCCACGATCTCAAACAAGGTATTGGTTTTACTTGGCGCAAAAACATATCAATCAATCACTTTTCATATTGTGGAAACATAGGAAAGCTTTTCGGTTTGTACTAGACACAATAGGAAAGCTGGAATGCCAATATAACTTGGTTGGATTCCATAATTGATCTTTTAAAAGCTGAGTAATTTCAGAAAAGAATTATTTGCATATTCTTAATTATTGAATCAACTAAATTTAAATTGGTTTTTCTTGATTTGAACTGGAGACCTTGTGTGTGTGAGGTGACGTGATAGCCAACTACACCACAAAACCATTGCATAAGTAAAAACAACTAATACTCTTGACATATATCATGAAAGCATTTCGAATTTGGCGCATAATGGTCTTTGGAATTCTTTGGGTTTTGTCTTGAACACATTGGCCTATTCTTCAATTGAGGTAGAAGAATGTCTTTACTCAATATGGTTTTGTGGTGTAGTTGGTTATCACGTCGGTCTAACACCTTTGAAGGTCTCGGTTCAATCCGGGCAAAAGCCATGTAACAATTGTGTATAATGTGTCAATTTAATTGCTTTTAAACTTTTACATTTCTTATGATAATGCCCATAAGCAATTGTATTATCTTGATTTCTTCCACGATCTCAAACAAGGTATTGGTTTTTACTTGGCGCAAAAACATATCAATCAATCACTTTTCATATTGTGGAAACATAGGAAAGCTTTTTCAGTTTGTACTAGACACAATAGGGGAACTGGAATGCCAATATAACTTGGTTGGATTCCATAATTGATCTTTTAAAACTGAGTAATTTCAGAAATAATTATTTGCATATTCTTAATTATTGAATCAACTAAATTTGAATTGGTTTTTGCCAGATTTGAGCTGGAGACCTTCGGTGTGTGAGGCCTGACATGATAGCCAACTACACCACAAAACCATTGCATAAGTAAAAACAACTAATACTCTTGACATATATCATGAGAGCAGCTCGAATTTGGCGCATAATGAATCTTTGGAATTCTTTGGGTTTTGTCTTGAACACATTGGCCTATTCTCAATTGAGGTAGAAGAATGTCTTTACTCAATATGGTTTTGTGGTGTAGTTGGTTATCACGTTAGTCTAACACTTTGAAGGTCTCGGTTCAAGTCGGGCAAAGCCATGTAACAATTGTGTATAATGTGTCAATTTAATAAGCTTTTAAACTTTTACATTTCTTATGATAATGCCCATAAGCAATTGTATTATCTTGATTTCTTCCACGATCTCAAACAAGGTATTGGTTTTACTTGGCGCAAAAACATATCAATCAATCACTTTTCATATTGTGGAAACATAGGAAAGCTTTTCGGTTTGTACTAGACACAATAGGGAAGCTGGAATGCCAATATAACTTGGTTGGATTCCATAATTGATCTTTTAAAAGCTGAGTAATTCGAGAAAAAATTATTTGCATATTCTTAATTATTGAATCAACTAAATTTAAATTGGTTTTGCCAGATTTGAACTGGAGACCTTGATTGTGTGAGGCCCGGCGTGATAGCCAACTACACCACAAAACCATTGCATAAGTAAAAACAACTAATACTCTTGACATATATCATGAGAAGCGACTTCGAATTTGGCATAATGGTGCTTGGAATTCTTTGGGTTTTGTCTTGAACACATTGGCCTATTCTCAATTGAGGTAGAAGAATGTCTTTACTCAATATGGTTTTGTGGTGTAGTTGGTTATCACGTCGGTCTAACACTTTGAAGGTCTCGGTTCAAGTCGGGCAAAAGCCATGTAACAATTGTGTATAATGTGTCAATTTAATTGCTTTTTAAACTTTTACATTTCTTATGATAATGCCATAAGCAATTGTATTATCTTGATTTCTTCCACGATCTCAAACAAGGTATTGGTTTTACTTGGCGCAAAAACATATCAATCAATCACTTTTCATATTGTGGAAACATAGGAAAGCTTTTTCGGTTTGTACTAGACACAATAGGGAAGCTGGAATGCCAATATAACTTGGTTGGATTCCATAATTGATCTTTTAAAAGCTGAGTAATTTGGAAAAAATTATTTGCATATTCTTAATTATTGAATCAACTAAATTTGAATTGGTTTTGCCCAGATTTGAACTGGAGACCTTGATTGTGTGAGGCCCGACATGATAGCCAACTACACCACAAAACCATTGCATAAGTAAAAACAACTAATACTCTTGACATATATCATGAAAGTTTTCAATTTGGTGCATAATGGTTTGGAATTCTTTGGGTTTTGTCTTGAACACATTGGCCTATTCTCCAATTGAGGTAGAAGAATGTCTTTACTCAATATGGTTTTGTGGTGTAGTTGGTTATCACGTCGTCTAACATCTTAAAGGTCTCGGTTCAAGTTTGGGCAAAGCCATGTAACAATTATTGTATAATGTGTCAATTTAATCGCTTTTAAACTTTTACATTTCTTATGATAATGCCCATAAGCAATTGTATTATCTTGATTTCTTCCACGATCTCAAACAAGGTATTGGGTTTTACTTGGCGCAAAAACATATCAATCAATCACTTTTCATATTGTGGAAACATAGGAAAGATTTTCCAGTTTGTACTAGACACAATAGGGAAACTGGAATGCCAATATAACTTGGTTGGATTCCATAATTGATCTTTTAAAACTGAGTAATTTCAGAAAGAATTATTTGCATATTCTTAATTACTGAATCAACTAAATTTAAAATTTTTGCATTGATTTGAACTGGAGACCTTCAGTATGTGAGACTGACATGATAGCCAACTACACCACAAAACCATTGCATAAGTAAAAACAGCTAATACTCTTGACATATATCATGAGAGCAGCTCAAATTTGGCGCATAATGATACTGGAATTGCTGGGTTTTGTCTTGAACACATTGGCCTATTCTCCAATTAAGGTAGAAGAATGTCTTTACTCAATATGGTTTTGTGGTGTAGTTGGTTATCACATCTGTCTAACACACTGAAGGTTTCCGGTTCAAGTCCGGGCAAAGCCATGTAACAATTGTGTATAATGTATCAATTTAATCGCTTTTAAACTTTTACATCTTATATTATAATGTTATTGTGTAAGTGTTGGACCCAGCCCTAATTTTAACGGCCCAGATTCGACCAAACCAATGGCGATGATGATGCCACGTCACAAAGTTTTGCGTTTTTTTTGGGTTCCATGGCGCATATATGGCTTTGCATTCCTCCGTGTGAACTCATTTCGAGGGTAAGCTCCTAGCTGCTATGTGGATGCTTCCGCCCGCTAAAGCTCGAGATCATTTGGAAAGCAGGGAAGCAGGGAAGGATGGTATGGATTCTGTTCCTTCAAAGTTTTTTTATGTAGTAACTTGCAGTTTGGGTAGCATTAAGCATGCTATGACATCTTTGCAAATGACCTATGTACTTGGCGTAAGACCCGAAACCCTGAAGGTCACAACCAAGTCTGTAAACCAAGACATTTTTAGCGGTATTCGGGTCAAGATTCGTTTCACTCTTATGGCATGGGTTCTTTAGTATCTAATTGGAGAATTCCATTTGAAATCTTATATTCGGCCTGCTTAAAATGGCATTTTCGACCCCAGCAAGGGGTGAAATTCGTTGATACTTTGCCCTTCTGTTCTTTCCAGTCGATTTTTCAAGCTTCAGGTCCGTTTGCATCGTAACTAATTTTTCTTCCTTCATTCGGAAGAGCTTGGGAAGGCTTCTCTAGGAAACATTTAGGGAGAACGAGAGAAGCAGACCATGTTACAACTCATCGACAAGATATTGCCTTCCACTCTATGCGGATAAGGTTAGAAGAAAGTATGGCTGCTCAATCTAAGTTTAGTTTGTGTCTATAGTAGGTTGACATAGCAAAGGGATGATTACGCATACCTTGGCTGAAAGTTCTTAGCATAGAGTTCTTAGCATACCAATGATCGTGAGGATGTGAAAGTTGCTAGAGCGGGGATATTTAGCATTGGGTGGATTGAAGGACACAATTCTTGGTGAAACTCTATGTGATCCGGATAGACCCGGTTGTGTTAGGCGAGAATGGACTTTTCTGAACCGGTCATCAAAGGTTGCCATTGAGCAGAAGACCAAAGGCGACATTGATAAAATGGCTAATGGTCTTATTAGGCTAGCTCAGAAGATCCATCCTTTCATTTTTCACTGAGATGATGAGACAAACCAAGCTGTGATAGAAGGAATGGGAGAAGCGCATTTGGAGATAATTGTGGTCATTTAAAGCGAGAGTTCAAAGGTAGGTCTCCTTAATTCCATTATGTCGTCCCTCTGTAAGCATTTTCTTTGGGTGGCTGATTTTCCTATTTTATTAGGTTGAAGCAAATGTTGGGGCACCACAAGTGAACTATCGGGAGAGTATTTCAAAGCCGCTGAAGTGAAATATGCGCAGAAACAATCAATTGGTCAAAGGCGGGTTTGCAAGTGGTTATTAAGTTCGAACCGTTGGAACCTGGATTCGGCTATGAGTTCAAAGTGAAATTAAAGGCCGCGATTACCAAAGGGTATGTTCACAGGTGGTGAAGGGTCTAAGTGCATGTCTAATGGTGTGTTAAGCGGTTATCTGTTGTGGATGTTCGTGCCAATGATGTTGATAAGAAGGTCCCGTTTTTTTTTAATGCTTGATATGTTAGGTTTTTTATTCCATGTCGCATATTTTTGTAATTCTAAGGGGTCGGTTGCAAATCTCATTAAATCTTGCTAATATTTGGAAAAATCTAAATAATTTCGGGAATGCTTATCCTTTGCAACTCCTACATTGCATCCTTTTTGCAAGACCCTTTGTCCGGGTTAATTTCGGGATCGAGGTTAATTTTTGGGGCTGCCAAACATCCTTACAATTTACTTGCAAACCGTACCTTTATGCAAAACCTAGATCCTTTTTCTGCATAAATTTCTCAGCTTTGGGCGATTGTTTCCCTGCCATTCCAACAAGCTGCTTATCAACTATCTCTTTTTATGGACTTAAGGCGATGCAGCTCTAAAAATATCATCCGCGAGTTATAGCGGATGTATAAGCGGAAAAAGCCCTCCAGCGACACGGTGGGATCACAAGAAAACCGTTTACATTTGATCATGTTGCATGTGAAGCTATTACCACGGAAATGCTTTTGAATGTTTGCCAATGGTTATCTGGATGTTGAACTTTACTTTCTTTTCTGATGTGTACCTCATCTCAATATCAATTGGAAATGAATTATTCGGATATGCCACCATTTTCTCAAATCGAGTTCTTGATTATATCGGATATTGGGAGATGTAAATAGTAAATCTGAGTTTTTCATCCCAGGAGCATAACATCAAATTTTATTGAATTTAAGTAATCATTGATTAGCTACCTGAAGGCTTTTTCCAATGTTTTGCATGGTATTTTTGTAAGTAGTCGTCTTAGTTTGTTTTCCTTACCTTCTCACATTGATAAAGAATGAATTGCTATCGATGCCAACTACAATCCATATTACAATGCCTCGATCTAACCAGTTTACATGCTTTTTGTAGTACCATTTGACACGTAATGAATCATTGGGATATGGAGATTGTAGTACCCTTTGATATAGCAGTAAGCATGGGTCAATGTTAAAGTAGTTTATTGTTGCTATTGCAATCATTGATATAGTCATTATCTCTTGCAACAAAGTCATACTTCTAATTCAAATGATTAATATCCAACCATCAATTATTATAGACACTCATGATCGCTAAGCATCATTTGCTAGCATAAAACACATGACCCATAGATAATATGTGTATCAAGCTTAGTTGACATACCAATTAAATTATTTCATGCGGTAGTATCCTAGGCACATTATTCTCATACCCTTGAGACATTTACAATTCAGCAAAGATATCTCACAAATTATGAATGTAGTATTTTTGGTGATCAATATCATACCCCTCTAATGTTGATAATTCTTTATGATCATTGACTACATTTCCCACTGCATTAGTCATTGACATGGTCCAAATCTTAGCCCCCAAATGTAGCTTGACAACAACGACTTGGTTACAAAAGCTACAAAGTTGGATTATTAGTACCGCTTTTCTTATTTCGGTGAAAACATTTGGGCTCCCCAACTTATGCCCAGCAACTGAAACAATTCTAGTCTTATATTATAAAGTTTTAGCGTATGTCTTGCATCAAACCCTAATTTAGATGGTTGAGATGGCGTCGATTAGCATTCGAAGGCCGAGATTTATCGCACAACTTCCCACCACCGTGATTGGCCGCTCACGATCTCTTAAGAGGAAAGGGAAAATGCGGGAGAAAAGGGCAAAGTGAGAGGCAAAGGCATGGGTAAAAGGGAAAGGCGGAAGGGGAAAGGAAGGGGAAAAGAGCCACGAAAAGGGAAAGAAAAGAAAGGGAAAAAAAGGAAGGAAAAAAAAAGAACACTATGAAAAAGGAAAAGGGGAAAGGGTGAGGACGAGAATAAGGGAAAAAAAGGGAAGGGAGGAAAGGAGGAAAAATAGAACAGCAGGAAAAAGGTGAAAGGCGGAAGAAAGGGTGGCGGAAGGGAAAAAAGGGAAGATAAGAATGATGGAGAGAAGGAAAAAAGGGCATAGGAAAATAGAAAGGGGAAGGAAAAAGGAAAAAGGAGGCAAAAAAAGGGGAAAAGGGCACGAGGGAAAAGGGAGAGGAAATGAGAGAGGAAGGAGAAAGTGGCACGAGAAGAGGAAAAAAGGTGAGGAAAGGAAAAAAAAAAGGGAAAAAGAGATGGAAAAGGGGAAAGGGGGAAGCGAAAAGCAAAAGAGAGCAGAAAACATGGAATAGGAAAAAGGAAAAGGGAAAAGGGAAGAGGGTGGGAAAAAGGAGGAAAAAAGGGCATGTGAAAAAGGTGGAAAAAATGGAATGGAAAAGGGTGTGGGAAAATGGAAAGGAAAAAAGAAGGGAAAAAGGGTGGAAAGGAAAGGAAAGGGCATGGAAAAAAGAAAAGGATGAAAAAAAGAAAGGAAAAGGAAAAAGGAAATGGGAGGCGAAAGGGGGAAGGAAAGAAAAAGAACACGAGGAATAAGGAGGGGAAAATGGAAAAAGGAAGGAAAAGGGCACAGAAAAAAAAAACTAGAAGAGGAAAGGGTGAGAAAAGGGTAAAAATAAAGGGAAAAAGAGCATAGGAAAGGGAAAAGAAAAAAGGGGAATAGGGATGGGGAAAAGGGGAAGAGGTAGGGAAAGGCGGAAGAAAAGGCAAGTAAAAAAAAAGTGGAAAAAGGAATGGAAAAATACATGGGAAAAGGAAAAGGAAAGGGGGGAAAGGGAAAGGGAAAGGAAGGGAAAGAGAAAGGAAGGGGAAAGGAAGAGGAAAAGGGCAGGGAAAAGGAAAGGGTGGAAAAATGATGAAAAAAAAAAGGAAGGGAAAAAAGAAAAAAAGGGGAAGTGGAAAGGGGGAAGGAAAGGAAAAAAGGCATGAGAAAAAAGGAAGAAGAAAAAAAAAGAGACATGAGATAAAGAAGAGGGGGTGAGGGAGAGGAAGAAAAACATAAAAAAGGTGGGGAAGGGGAATGCAAAAGGGCATGAGAAAAGGGAAGGGAAAAAGAAAAGCAAAAGGAATGGGAAAAGGAAAAGGAAAAAGAGCATAGAAAAATGGGAGGGGGTGGAGAAAGGTGAAAAGGAAGGAAAAAGCCCGTCAAAAAGGGAAAGGAAAGGGAAAAATGAGAAGGGGAAAAGGAAGGAAAAAGAAAGGAGGAGGGAAGAGGCAAAAAGAAAAGAAAAAAAAAGAGAAGGAGAAAAGTAAATATACAAGAAAAATAAGAAAAGGGAAAAAGAAAGTATATGTATGAAAATGAAAAAAAAGGATATACGAGGATAGAGCAAAGGAAGGTTATCAATGCACACCTCTTATAGCCTAGATATGATGGACTTGGTTAATGAGTCTAAGCTGAATAGGTTTCCATCCTACAAATGTTCCCAACATTTGCCCGACATGTTGGGCACCATTCTGAAGCTTCTACAATAAATCTTTTATTTGGCCGAGAAAAGTATGCAACAACCCTTTGTTAAAATACTTTCTATTTATTTATCTATCCATCTATCTGTAACACAAATATCAAAAGATAGTATCATTGCCCGACATTGTTTGCGGAATAGTGGAAAACCTATAAAGTTATAAGAACAATAGTAACAACGTCCAGATTATTAGTTGATAACATAAATGATCACGAAAACCGATGTCGATGTTTGAATTTATATTACTTATATCTACAAAAAGTAGACATTGCGAGCTAGGACATAGTACAATGTAAGAGATCTATAGAAACTAAAGGGCTATTATTTCCGGTAGGATCTCTTTGTAGACTACATTTGGAGTGAATCTCCTTTTATTTTGGCTTCGGTGCTCCTTGTTTTTTAATTGTCTTGAATGTATATACCTTTACTCCACTGTGTTGTGTGGTGCACCTTGAGAATGCGACATAGAGGCTGTGGTGGTAAAAAGCGTGGTGGTGAGTACCAGCGGAGGTCATGGGCAGCCTGACTTGTTATGGTCATGAGAATCACGAGTCACACGGGGAACTGCCTTGGCAGAGGGAGAGGTCAGCACATACGTGGCTCCAGGTGTTATCAGGTAGCAGACCCCGTGTTTCTCTGCATCTATGTGATTCTTGGATGCTTTGATGTGTGGGCTGATTCGAGAATCATGAGGAGGTGTGATGTGGCAAGCCTCGTTTTGCAGAACTCTATGGAGTATGCGTGTGCTGCCTTCACCTTGCCCAAGATATCATTTTCAAGGGTCATGGAAAAATGCTTTGTGAGCTTTTTAAATGTAGAATACGCATACAAAATCGGCCTATCGGGAGGATTGTGGGCGTGATTGTGTCTAATCTCTATCCAATTTGGATTTTATGTAAATGTTACAAAGGAGATCAGCTTTGCAAATCTTCGGATCAAGGCCATTGAAGGTAGAAGGGGAGCTCTCGGGCTCCCATTGTGTAGAAAGGCGAGGATGACCCGAAAGGATCTTAAACCTCTTTGCTTTGCCCTGCGTGATCTATGTAGTCAATGAGAAAAATGCAGAAACTTCCTTTGATTTTGTTGATCAGTTTAGATTTTTGCCTCTACTCTGATACACATCAACAAAGAGAAAAACAAGATTAGGTTCAACCTCCACTCCTTATTGTGGATAATTGGGAAACATAGTCCGTTCTCTGTTTCTTAGATGGGGAAAGAAGATGAAGCTCAACCTTGGTCACCAAAGGGAAAGAATGAGGTAAACTAAAGGATCAAGATTTGGGTTTATGGTGGAGATCCTCTTGAGGCCACCACCCTTTTTAATTGTATCATAGGATGCCATGTCGAATGGTGGCTCTCCATGCGTTGACAAATATTCGGCAACCGTTTGAGCATGCTGGATTGTATCTCCTAAGGTCAAGCGCCGATAAAGGAGGAAAAGGGAAAAGGGGAAGAGGGTGGGAAAAGGAGGAAAAAGGGCATGTGAAAAAGGTGGAAAAAATGGAATGGAAAGGTGTGCAGGAAAATGGAAAGGAAAAGAGAAGGAAAAAAAAAGGGTGGAAAAGGAAAGGAAAAGGGCATGGAAAAAGAAAAGGATGAAAAAAAAAGAAGGAAAAGGAAAAAGAAATGGGAGGCGAAAGGGAAAGGGGAAAGAAAAAGAACAGGGAATAAGGAGGGAAAATGGAAAAGAGGAAGGAAAAAGAGCCACGGAAAAAAATTGGAAGGAAGGGTGAGGAAGGGTAAAAATAAAAGGAAAAAGAGCATGGGAAGGAAAAAAGAAAAAGAAGGGGCAATAGGGGAACGGGGGAAGAGGGTAAGGAAAACGCGGAAGAAAGGCAAGTAAAAAAAGTGGAAAAAAGGGGAATGGGAAAAATACATGGGAAAAAAAGGAAAGGGAAAGAAAGGGGGAAGGAAAGGGAAGGGAAAGGGGAAGGAAAGAGGAAAAGGGCAGGAAAAATGGAAAAGGGTGGGGGAAATGATGAAAAAAAGAAGGAAAAGGAAAAGGAAAAATGGAGGCGGAAAGGGGGAAGGAAGGAAAAAAGGCATGAGAAAAAGGAGGAAGAAAATGGGAAAAAAGAGACATGAGATAAAGAAGAAGAGGGTGAGGAGAGGAAGAAAAACATTAAAAAAAAGATTGGGGGAAAGGGAATGCAAAAGGGCATGAAAAGGGAAGGGAAAAGAGAAAAGCAAAAGGAATGGGAAAAGGAAAGGGAAAAAGAGCATGAGAAAATGGGGGAAGGGTGGAGAAGGTGAAAAGGGGAAGGGAAAAAGCCCGTCAAAAAAGGAAAGGGAAAGGAAAAATGAGAAGGAGAAAAGGAAGAAAAAGGAGGGAGAAGAATTAAAAGAAAAGAGAAAGGAGAAAAAAGTAAATGTCACGGGGAAAATAGAAAAAGGGAAAAAAGAAAATTAATGTGAAGAAAATGAGGAAAAAAAGGATATACGGGGATAGAGCAAAGGAAGGTTTATCAAATGCACAAAAACCTCTTATGGCCTAGCAATGATGGACTTGGTTTCTATTATATTAGATGTATAAAAATGAGTCAAGCTGAATAGGTTCCATCCACAAATGTTCCCAATATTTGCCAATACAGCCAGAGCACCATCAAGCCAGGCGTGTGTCCGGTGATGTGTGTCGGCGTGTGTTTTGTAGCATGTTTTAGTGTGTGTCGTTTTCCATCAAGCCCCTAAATCTAATGGTGTAGATTTGATTGGCTTAATCAGGACGGTGATGATTTTTATTGCAATACTCGAAGATTAAGGAAAAGGGGAGAATGAAAAGGAAAATGTAGCAGTCACGGCCCACCTAATGGGTCCATATACCTATTGTATATATATACATATTCATGGCATATATGCAGCATGAGATTAGGGTTTTATCTCTCTTTGGAGAAAGGATTGTTGCGGAGCATGAAGGTAGGAGCAATTCTGGGCAGTTTTGGAGCCCAGGAAATTTGGAAAACATCATATCTCGCGACCGAGATCCTTTTCAGGTGATTTTTTTTTTCTTGGAAAGTCTTTAAGTGGCTTTCGGAATGGGTCTGATCAAGCCAAAAGCATCCGTATGCAAAAGTTATAACAGAAATAGTGTGCTGGTGGAATTGACTGCACTATGCTATTCTTGCGGTTTGCCTCTTGGAGCTAGAAGAAGGCGATCTTTGAGCAATCAATTACAAGGGTCAGGGTCTATGTGGAAAAATTATCGGTGGGGTTTGCTTTTGATCGAATTGGGGTGCTATGAGCTGCCATGGTTAGTTTGCACATGATTTTGCATGCAAATATGATAGATTATGAATTTGTTGGAGACTCATAAGGCTAGAAGAAAATCAATGATTGGAAACATCCTGTAAAGGCTGATTTTAAGTCAAGAATGGCTGAATATTACATGAAGAGCACTGATTCAGCATGGAAACTTTAAAAAAGGCAAATTAGATTGGATCTGAGGTCGACTTAAGGGCTCTCAGCCATTTGTGTTCATGTTATGTTTTTGTCATTTTGGTTTTGTGCTTTATTTTTGTTGGTCTTGTGTTCTTGCCTTTCTCAATTTATTTGCATGTCCTAGTATGAAGCTAAGTCTCATAGATGGAATTGGGTTGCATTCAAACATGACGGAGGAGATCGGGCATGAAAGGCTGAGGCGGAATATCATAATAGTAAGAATATGCATTGTTTGATAATTGTCTAACTATGGTAAAATTCTAAGGTTTGGGATAAAGTATCTTTCTTAGCTCATGGAGATGGGGCTAATCTGAGGAAGTAGTCTAACACCTGCGGATGTAGGCGTCAACGACCCCCTCGGCATCAGGATTTCCAGCATCAAGTTCGCATGTGGATCTTGAAATAGGAATAAGCGGTCATCGACATCAGGGATTATTGAGATTGAGGGACAGATCCACATTAGTACAAGGAGAGCCATGTGAGCTTGGGGTTACTAAATGTGACTATAGCATAGTACGGCTAGTGCGGGTGCGTAGCTGTAAGTTTTCAAGTTGTTGCATTGTATTTTTTATCAAAGAGCATCATAGCTAATGGATTCAAAATATAAAGCGTTATGGGACGTTGTATTCCTCATGGGAAGATGGTTTTGAGGCTTAAGTTTTGCATTATAGAAGATGTTAGTATCTTTCCTTGATGGAAATTATTATATGGGTATTGAGCTACATCAATGCGGTCGGGCTAAGTAACTTCCTCCACATGTTTGTATTGTGATCATGATCTTCACCGGTAGGTTAGCTACCCGGCATGGTTGGGTCGAGGCTCGGGATAATCTTACCACAGTTTGGGGATCCAGGAGGTAAAAACCGTCCTCCCGGTATCACCTTCGAGCTCAGCGGAATCCGTTTGGGACCCCGTTTGCCCGTCTTGACACACGTGAGGTCACCGCATAAATCAGGCAAGTCGACCCGCGCGGCTTATCGAGTAGTCAAGTGGTGTTCCCACAGCCTCACGGTATCATAACGCTGATCTAGCCCTCCAGGAATCCAGGCGCTGATCCACCTTCACGGGATCACAGAAAGCACGGCGATAACGGCCCGATATCGGTAGTGTGGCGATCCCTCCTCGGGATCGCCATCGGCGATGTCGGCCACGCGATATCGCCACTGATCCGGCCTCCACCATGGCGACTCGGGCCGGCCTCGAGGACCCGTGGAAATCGGCCTCAGGGATCACCCACACCAGCCGGTTAGCGATTCCTTCCTCCGGGATCACCAGAAGGCGATATACTTATTGAATGAATGGCAGTAGATTCTCCACCTCACGGAAGTCACGAGCCTGGCCGATAACCCGGCGCCCGATATCGGCTGGTCAGCGCAGTCCCTCCTCGGGATCGCCATCAGCGTGGCGATGCTCGGCCACCGGTATCATACAGTCGACTCGGGATCACCACCATAACCCGACTCCGGGCGACCTCGAGACGGGGTAAATCCGGCCTCGGGATCACCCACCACCGCGGGAGCGTTCTTCCTCCGGGATCACCAAGAAGGCGTCTTGACGTGCTCGGCGCGTTATCACTGCCTCGGGATCACCAGCGATGGGGCGATGCCGGTGATCAGATGTCAGCCTCTGTCCCGCCTCGGGATCACCACCTCGGGTGGTGATTCCTTCCCTCGGGATCACGTCTGATTTGCATGAAAATCGGCGGTGGCAGCCAGGCGTGGAATGATCGTCGGCCAGTTTGAACATGTCAGCCCATGCTGCGGACCAACCATCCCGATGTGGACACGTTGTCGAGAAACCACCCTCGGGATCGCACATTTGTCTTCGGAATTTTCTATAGCAGCTGCTGTAACTGCCTGGTCGGAGGAATTTCTGCTGGCTCTTCGCGCTGTTGACTGCCCCTGCGGCTATGGGCGTTTGGGAGGCTGGAGGAGAAGATAGCCACGGTGTTATGTCGCTTAAGATCATTTTGAAATAAAAAGCGTGTCCCGAGTTCCCTTTTCGCCATTTCCAACGTCTTTGAAATACATGTGGAGTCACTAATGGCATTTTCGACCATAACAGCCTTTGGTTTCGGAAAGCACCAAGTTCCTTACGTACGAGGAGGTGGAGAAATGCTTTATTAATGGACACACATACCTCCCAACAAACCCGGGTTGAAGACTTCATTCTTGGAGAGCAAAGAAATTGTATGTGCCGTCGACTTCTACTTAAGGAGTTCCAATCAGGGAGGGTGCTAAAGAGGCCAACCGAGTTCTTGTTGCTGAAAAGGTATGTTTTAAAACCCTATCCTCTAGTTTCTTTGTTGTTGTTGTTGTTGTTTATGTATTAGAAAACATTTGCCTTGATATATTTAATTCTTAGATGTACATGCACTACTTTTCATGCACTAATTTTGAACACTCAAAAGTAAGTCTTGGGGTGCACATATGGTCCCCAGGGACAAGACTTTGAACACTCCGTGGTTCTTTGATGGACCACGTCAACTGGCACACCACCTTGGGAAAAGTTGAGAGGGGGTGAGGTGTGCGTAGGGGCTGCCAGCCCCATTTTACCATTAGAGCAACTCTACCTTCTCCCAGAATGCTCTCAAGTTACTTATTATGGGTTTGAGCATAGAAATCTCAAGGTGAGCCTTGCCATGGTAAATTTGTTGGCGTAGAGATGCTCAGTTCAAGCTAGCACAGTGGATCTCCACGGGAATTGAGGGGAATGGGTTGAAAAAGCGTGCATTGGGTTACCCACCGCAGTGTTATGAACATGCTACGAGGAGGTGGAATTTAAAGTAGATGTGCATGGCAAGGGATAGTTTGTGTAGGGATGACATCTTGAAGATTCGGGATGTTTACAACATTGAGAAGAGTGTTGTTAGAAACACTTGGAAGCTACATGAAGACCTTCCACTAGCATCAACATGTGGGTGCAACAACATCTAGAGTCCGTGTTCTTGTATGAACATGGTGACACGTTCAATTGGATTGATGGCTCAATCAAAGAGAGCAATGCTGAAATTTGGAAAGAATAAGACCATTGCATGGATGCAACCTTCAAAACTAATGACAAAGGTACACTCTAAGGTTCATTTCCATTGTAGTTCTTCCACCTAGTCACTTTAAAAATGGCTAATCTGATTTGGTTTCAATCATGCAATGACATCTATTGGTTTAAAATTCAAAGATACAATAATGACTAAGGGTTTCAATTATCGGGTACTATCTTTTTACACTCATTTGCCTTGATGACCATTGCAATGGCATACCACATTGGCATATGTCATGCTCAATTCCTCAAAAAGTAGAGGCTATAACTAAGTGGTTGAAAGCACTAAAGGATTCATTATGCGGGGATGGTCCGGTGGCACCCCATCATAATGACGATCTTGGAAATCTTTTGAAATCAAAGCGGTAAAAATGTAAGTGATGCACAGCAATTTTCCCCAAGTTATACTCTTGCATACTTTCTAACACCTTACTAACATGAGTTTTCCCAGCGTGCACAATAAATATGCATTTGGCATGTGAGAGCTTTGGATTAAGTGGCTAAGCAAAATGTAAGGAGTAAGGTGCATAGAAATGAAATGTTCAAGGAGCTAGGGAATATAATGTACAAGAGGGTCCTGTGGGGACAATGAGTATGGTCATGAGTGCAGGGGAAGCTGTTAGGAAAAGCAGTTTATCAAGAGATTGGAAGAGTTGGTGAGGAAGTATCCTCAATACCTAAATTATCGCCTACATGGTAAGGAGTGGACTAAGAACATCGTGAATGGGTGTGGCTACAAGAATGTACATGCACTCAAATCAAGATATCTGGCCATAGAGGCATGGCATCTGCCCTTAAGTTGCCTAGGCATATGTAAAAGCGATGCACGAAAAGGCCGGGAGAATTGTTGGTTGCTCTACATTCTCCTAACAATGTGGAGACACACATGGCTTACATGAGGGGTAACATTTACATACCACTACCTAGTCTAATTTTACCACATATTTACCATATTTACCTTGCAAATGATTGATATATAGCTATGTTCTAGGTCTATGAAGGAACATGGATTTGTAGTAAACACCTCACAGGGAACAAATAGTAGAGTGCGCAATTAGAGTATTTGAATATTGCCGGATGAACAAGTCACATTTACCAACCGAGGGAGGGTGAGGCTGAAGTGCAAACCAGCGCACTCTTGGACAGGGCCCGCATTTTGTTGCTGGAGCACACAAGAATTGGGCATGTTGTGATTGCCCTTGGGGGAGCCAAGGGTAATCTATGTAAGCATCGTGAAAGTTATGCAAATGCTTGGCAATTCTGGGGATCAAGATCTCTTACAGTCTTGGGTTCCCAATATGGGACAATAGGTGGGGGCATGGACCACCAAGCCATAACGAAGTCAGTGCAAGAGAGTTGTGGAGACCAGGGATCCGAGGTGCTTGAGGTAGTACAGCTGGGGAAGAGTCTCCCTTGCAAACAAGCAGTCAAGTGGACTTGAAGAAGACCGTGCATCCTTGGAGGAGGTAATTGCTAGAGTGATGTCTAGGGCTCAAAAGATCCTAACATTTTAGTTGCAAATAGATTCTCTCATGAGGCAAATTTCGACTTTAGACTTGAGAAGATGGATCACATAGTCGCACAAGCACTAATCTATCAAGTCTACCCGAGCTACCTTGGAGGTCAATTGTGGTAACTAGCTTGTCACGGGCTGCTGCTGATGAACTTGGAAACAAAGGGTGAAGAAAGCAAGGAAGAGTTGGAAGGAAGTTGAGATGGAGGCTTCATGCAAGGCACCATGATTCCCAAATTTTAGGACTTGAAACATGACTCAGAATGGTAAAGTGTAATGGTAGTGTAATGTTATGGTAGAGTGTAATGTAATGGAAAAATTTGAATGGTAATGTAATGGTAAATGTGTAAAGTTATAAATGGGCTGGTGATCCTGGGAGGGCGGATTTATTTTTAATTTTTTCCCCCTAAGGTACCATGGTTCTAAGGTTATCAATTTAATCCCGCCCGCACCCGTTGGTGATCCCGGGAGGATGGGATCACGTTATGTGGTGATCCCCACCCAGGAGGGATCACCGATCCCAAACGGACGAATTATTTTTTAATTCTTTTCCCCCAAGGTACAATGGTAATTTTTAAATGATCTATTTATTTCCTTTGCTTCAATGGTTTAATTCAATTCATTTGCATGTTTCAAATGGATCATAAGTTACAATGGGGCCTTACAATGGCCTAAAACTAACATTCTAATCTATTTATTTCCTAATGGAATCATTGGAATCAACATCAAGCTGCTTGTTCTAATTGTTGCCATGCCTTCCATTTGGGGACGTCCTCAGCTATATCCGGCACACCACGGGGGTAGTGTCCACATGATGTGATCGAAGATATCGTGATAGGGATGGATCAGATCCCTCTAGGACTTCCCATTAGGAACCTTCTTCGCTGACCTCCAGGCAAAGCATACATTTCCTCGAAGCGGGGCTTTTAGGGTGTTGCCTTCCCGCACAATGTCCGGTAGCTAGCAAATTTCTTCAAAGCCTTGCCCGGATAATGCACTTCTTCAATTCCCAAAGCAATGCCACGTGGCTTGGCCGGCCGGGATCATTGTCCGAGAGGCCTAGGGGTCTCTCAGATTCCCCATTCTCTGGCGGTCTCATGCATGGGGATCATGAAAAGATGAAAAGATTAGTATGAAAGTAGAACATAAATGTGAAGGAAGACAACAACATGCTTACTTTGGAACGTTTTGATGTCGTCGGGTTGGGCGAGATCTAGCCCCACTTCCTCCCTGAATTTCATTCAAGTGGGCGAGAATATCCTCAAAGGCGTGGGCATTGATGGTAATCGCCCCCTGGCTTGAAGTCTGTTGTCGGGTCCTCACCATCTGTCACTTGGCTACTGAACTCAATTGAAACCAACTTACTTTCTAGCAAGAACCACTAAGGCAAGGATATATATAGACTCAAGAATCAACTGTTGTACTATCCGTTGTACAACGGTTAACCCTTGATTTCAATTTGTAATGGTAAAGTGGTAAAGTGGACTTTTTTTTCAATGGCTAGGTACCTCTATTATTCCAAGGTTCTAAGGTCCCATGGTTTTAAATTTTTTCCCGTCCGCGAGCAGGTGATCCCGGAGGACGGGATCACGTGTTGGTGATCCCCACCTCCGGGATCACCATCCGGTGGACAGGTTTTTTTTTTTAACTTTTTTTTATTCCAAGGTTCTAAGGTCCCATGGTCCCATATTTTTCCCGTCCACAGATGGTGATCAGGAGGACCCGGGATCGGTTGGGATCCCCACCTCGGGGATCACCATCAGCGCCAGAGGTTTTTTTTTTTTTTTTTATTCCAAGGTTCTAAGGTCCCATGGTTTTAAATTTTTCCGTCAGTGGTGATCGGAGGGGCCGGGATCCGCATTGATCCCACCTCCAGGAATCACCATCCCGAGCGGACGGTTTTTTTTTAACTTTTTTATTCCAAGGTTCTAAGGTCCCATGGTCCCATATTTTTCCCCGTCAAGCCGAAATGGTGATCCGGGAGGACGGGAGGATCCGCATGTCAGTGATCCCCACCTCCGGGATCACCATCCGGGCAGGACGGTTTTTTTTTTTAACTTTTTTATTCCAAGGTTCTAAGGTCCAATGGTTTTAAATTTTTCCCGTCATAGGCGGTGATCCCGGGAGGGGGCGGGATAAGAAAGTGATCCCCACCTCTGGGATCACCATCGCTGACGGTTTTTTTAAACTTTTTATTCCAAGGTTCTAAGGTCCCATGGTTTTAAATTTTTCCCGTCCGTAGCGGGTGATCGGGAGGGACGGGGATCAATGATGTGTTGGTGATCCCCACCTCAGGGATCACCATCCGGAGTTTTTTTTTTTTTTAACTTTTTTTTTTATTCCAAGGTTCTAAGGTCCCATGGTTTTAAATTTTTTCCCCGTTGGTGAGCGGGTGATCCCTGAGGATCGTGTTGGTGATCCCCACCTCCCGGATCACCATCAGCATGAGGGTTTTTAACTTTTTTATTCCAAGGTTCTAAAAGGTCCCATGGTTTTAAATTTTTTCCCGCCTCATGAAGCTGGTGATCCCGGGAGGACGGGATCGCGGTTGAGATCCCCACCAGGGATCACCATCAGCGCAGAGGTTTTTTTTAACTTTTTATTCCAAGGTTCTAAGGTCCCATGGTTTTAAATTTTTCCCGTCATGAAGTCGGGTGATCCCGAGGAGGGGCGGGATCACATGTTGGTGATCCCCACCTGGGATCACCATCGCGCCGCAGGTTTTTTAACTTTTTTTTTCCAAGGTTCTAAGGTCCCATGGTTTTGTTTTTTCCCGTCATAGTCCGGTGATGTGGTTGGTGATCCCCACCTCAGGGGATCACCCATGTGAACGACGGGTTTTTTTTTTTTTTTTTTTTGAAGGTATGTGGGTGAGGGATCCCATCCTCCGGGATCACCATTATAATGCTTTGTCTTTTAATGGTCCCAAAGGTCTTTTTTAATAGTTGTTTTATTGTTTGGCTCCTGGGGATCCCAGGAGGTGTTCAAATTTTGGGATCCCAGAGCTATTCAGATTTGGGATCGGAGGTGTTCAAATTCAGTTCAAATTCAGATCCCGAGGTGTTCAAATTCAGATCCCGGATGTGTTCAAATTGATCCAAGGTTGAACCCGGAATAGAAAAAAGGAAAGCAAGTTCCCACTTCAATTAACCATCAAAAACCGCCATATTTAGAAACATAGCGTTGTATTTACATGTTTTACAAGGAACAACATTTTTCCCCTGTTTTGGGAGACGGATCATGGACCATTCAAAGCATCAACCGGGTCACGGGCGTCATAAGGAATTGGTTGCTACCCTCGGGCAAGTAGAAGGTTGATTTTCCGCATTTACAGTCACTTAACTTCTGCAAAGATCACCAAGAAGCTTGTTCTCAAATTGTCCATGTCTTCTTTGGCAAACCGGTCCAGGTTGATCACCATCCGAAGAAAGTAGATTATAAATGAACATTACATAAATTTGCTAACCAAAAAGACATAAGATAAGACAATGATAACTCACATCCGCTCCTTCATGTAGACTTTCTTTGATGAATTTACGCACACAACCAATGACATAGATGCCACAATCCCGTTGTTGTGCTGCCGTGGAGCTTCCATCAACATAACGGTGCATTATGCTATGCTGAAGCCTCGTGCCTCCACCTCTTAAATACATCACTTAAAAACCTGCAAGTCAAGGCATTAGAAGATAGGCATGAATGTATAGTTAGCAAATGTTACACTCACAAAGTGATAAACCAGTATTGGAGCATGGAGGGATCGAAGGAATAAATGCAATATGCATGGGCAAGGCTTATTGAGTTTCGGGCATGCCAAAGGATCAGCCACCAAAATGAACAGCTCCAATGGCCACTGCAAAGGACAAGCTGCAATCAATTCAAACCAGAACTAGAAATGCAACAAAAATTCCACTTTCCAAACCCAATTTACCTTGCATTACTTGGTATGTAGTAGAACTCTGGCATCTTTGGATTTTCCACACGACCTTACCAAAAGGGGATCCCGGAATTAGCTTGACAAACTGCTTTCGTAGGCACCACCATATTGGCTGGTTTGGTACCATTTAGGAACGCACAAAAAGCAAATAGGTGGAGGAGAACATGGTGACATCGTTTATGGGGCGGAATTGAGTGTGCAAGCACCAGCTTTGAACTTAGATTACAGTGAAAAAATAGATCCTATATGAGCTACACACTTACAGAATACGCCCCTAAACAGTCGGCATCGATCTCAGAATCCTCGTAACCCGGGGCACCTACAACAGTGGAGAATTTGACGGCTTCTGACTCTGAGATATGGAATTCTACGTCGGTTGATTTGCTGCCCACCTTCAAGAGAGGACTCTCGACCACAATTGGATAATTTAAAGACAAATTGAACTGCCAAAGCTCCCTTCTGATCCCTCTGTCATAGGATAATACATTCTCAAAGAATAAGGGTTCGAGCGTATACAAATAAAACAATTTGATCTTGCTGGGGAGGGGAGCCAATTCATCTTCAGATGCATGCTCTTCTTCGTTTTCTTGCTCCTTGTCCTCTTCTTCGAATAATATGGTTCGGGGCCATATCCGAGCAAAATCCTCTTACGGCCACACCGCATCGGCTTCCTAGGGGCACGCGTTGGGGTGGGGTAATAAGAACTTCGGGGTTTTGGGAGGAGCGGAAGTAAATTCAAGGGTCCTTGCAGCCTCTAACTCTTTGCTCACATCTCATCATCAATTTGGCTAATTTCGAGCTTCGGTTCACTAAACAATTTGTCCGTAAATTGCCATACCCCGATCCTTTCTTTTTATCTCCCGGATACGCTCTTCCCGCATTTCAAGTTCTTGACCTCCTTTTTCGCACACTGCAGATTAATGAACTCTGTCAGGCCGTTTCATCGAGAAGGCGAGCTCGATTTGGTCATCGCCATACGTTATTTCTTGCCCTTGCCTTTGGAGTTTCTGGTGAGATTGTGGCTGAATTTGAAATCTGGATCAAGTGACCTCTAGCGTCGATCTTCCATAGTCTCTTACCACGACCTCGGCTTTTTTTTTTGGGAATTGACCCCTTGGTGCATCTGGAACCACAGAATTTTTCATATATTGCATGCACGGGAATTTTGTGATTCTCCAATTCAACCTTCTTTTGCTAAATGTTTTGGGGCATTAAGCCCACTTGGCAAAACCATCTTCTTCTCGAATCGATCATACATAATCTTTCAGTTCCTCGGTACCGGTTTACATTTGAAGCATTCTACATTATTTTTGAAGGCCTCCTCTCAGATCCCAGCTGCCCCTTTGTGGCACCAAATTCTCCATTTTCTTGATCCCCGCCTCCTCCTCCCATCGACCGCCCACCAGAACCTCAGAAATGGGGAAACCTTTCTTTGGCTTAAACCCCTTTGGCTCGGCCTGCGCCCCTTAATTTCTTTTCGTTCGGGATTGAACCTCTTGGTCAGGATCAACCTCTTTCAAGCAATCCGGATCTTCGGCCGAAGTTTTCTTCTAATGCACCATTCGGTTCTTCGTTAATAGGCGTGTTTAAGCTGATTTCCAAGTTAATCGACTCCTCCATCCGTAAAAAAAGCGGAAGGCTTAAAATAAGCTTTTGAATACAAAAAACGAGAGTTCCCGGATGGCTCCGCTTTTATTACCTTAAACTAATGGACGAAGTCAAACGCAATGACAAAGACTTGCGAGATTCCGGACAAAATGGCCCTTTCCGTTGAGCGATCGAGGAAAAGGGCAAAGGATCTTGGCGACAAATGTGTCGGACTTAGCCATCGCTATCGAATTTCCCTCCTAATTGGCACCGCCCACGGGCGCCTCCCTAGTCGCCAACGACTTTAAAGTTCTCACCAGCTTCCTCACGCTGCTCATTGGATAGCTGCATTTCGTTTAATCCCGGTATTTAATCCCGCCGCTCGAACGAGGGTTGCGTGTCCACGGACGCCCGAGTATCACGCGTGACGGTGGTGATCCGAGAGGGAATGGCCACCGATATCGGAACCCGCGACAAAGATGGTCCCACGTCTACCACCTGGTGATCCCGAGTATGGATAACGGCGGCCGATATCCGGCCGAGCATCGCCCTGTGGTGGTGATCCCTGGTGGGCGGGATAACGCTACCGACATCGGACCGCCGAGATCGTAACAGGCGTGTGGTGATCCCGAGGAGGGAATCACACCGTAGATAACGAACCCTACGGCAAAGATGGTCCCACCTGCGACACGCGTGATCCCTGGAGGGCGGGACGCCGTCGATATCGATCAGCCGACATCACCGCGTATGCGTGGTGATCCCCAGGAGGAATCACGACCAGGTATCCGGTGATCCCCGAGGCCGGATCTCCACGGCTGATTTCGGGCATCATTATCGCCCGCTTGGGTTGTGATGGATCCCGAGGCGGGATCTCCATGGCTGATTTCGGTACGTTAAGACGCGGCTTGGGATTCGGAGGCGGGATCACAAGATGGTGATCCCGGGGGGAACACCACGGGCGGCCGGACAAGGTCGGCGTGGGCGGGCGGCCCGATTTCTAGAAGCCTCACGTGTGTCGATGCGGTGAAACGGGGGTCTGAAAACGGTTCTGCCGAGTCGGTGTGTGGTGATACAGAGGGCGGTATTTTTCCTCGGGATCCCGAAGGGGGGTAAGACTATCCTGAGCCCCTTTGTAAATCCAATGAACTATCAACTCTTTGTAATCCTCGCCACAACAATAATTTCTTGAATCCAACTTAGATTGTTGGTTATTTTCACACTCCCTTTTTTTAATCCTTGTATCAAAGGATTGAAATAATTCTGGCATTATCTGAAAGAGGTTTTATGAGTACTTCACCCATTTGTTTGAAGATCCTCGCCGACTGGAACTCGCAAGATTAGCCATTGGTTGCTCTTGTTGGCGTGAATCCACAAGAGCTAGCAATATAATCTTCAATTAAGATGTTTATTCTGATAGGTTAAATTTTGATAACGGTTTGTTGAAAAGAAGGTGTCTATTGTTAGAAGGTTGAAGTGTGTCAATTATTATTGTGATGTACAAAATCAAAATTGATTTACGAGTGGCATACTAATTTCATAAAAATATATCCTTCCAATAAGAACAAGATGGAACTATTTCATTTCATAAAACAAATTTTGTTTTGTGTGTCGGAGAACCTTTGTAGCTTTGACATTTTGTTTTACATGCTTAGTCATATTTTGTTTGTATCTCAACCTTTGCCGCTTTGACATTTGAGAACAAATCCTTCTTCTTTTTTTTTTTTTTTTTTTTTTTTTTTTTTGTTGTAAGACTATCAATTATAGTGTATAAAACAAATGTTAACCTGCCATATATCAAACATATCTAGGCATAACATTGACATGTTGAGTTGAATGTCTTGTGCGATGCAAGTCATCTGAATTTACATTCTCTTCATATACCTCGATTCATCTTATTGCTATGCAAAGTGATTTTGTATCTATTCTTATTATCTACGGATGATCCATAGTTCCATGCATCGCTGTGATGCTAGGTCAAGCTGGAAGTTTGCAAAAGCTTGAGTATATTCTAGGAAGTTCCATTCATGTTTGGCAAACAATTGCAGAGTTTTAGGATCATCAAATTGGCTAACAAACTCTAGGAATTCTAAATACTTTGCCATGTTTTGATACAAATTGATGTTTATTAACTTTATTCTATAAGGAACTCGTATTGAAAGGCCTATCCAGCAGAAAGCGGTGATACCTAGTCTTGGCTTGCAAGCAGAAAGTCTCATACTCAGCCAGTCCACAATTATAAGCACAAGTCTTGGCTTGGTCCAAAGTCTCACAAGTCCACAAGGATAAATGCAAGGGTCCTTGGCGGACAAGAACACCGGGGAAAAAATGGCCCAGAGGCCATTAGGCCATTCACCCAATATAAAGACGTGGGCAGTTATAATTATATTGTACGTAACATAAAGATTGGACAAGCTATTTTCATCCATCGATATTTGCCACATGGACAGTTGCGATGAGGTTGAGTAGCGGCAGAATGCAGACAACTTCGCAAAAAAAGTTACTAACACGTGTTATGATCTTACTAGGGATGGCAAAGAATTACTGGAATATTAGTGGTTGCCTTGAATAAATTGCCTCGAACATGTATCAAATTAACTTATCGTGAACATCAAATGACCTATATTAGTATACAGAAAAGAGATTCCTATGTATTGCAAAATGACAAGATAAATCGGGAACACGTTGTCAAAGGACATAAATTGATTACGGCCTGTTTCTGCACTTCCTTTGAAGCTTTGCAATGTACTGAAATACAGCTTTATCCATCCTACTTATTGCATGCTCCTTGCTCTATCATAGCACAAGCCTATGAGATATCTGATATCATTGCATGTTGAGATATGTGATAATATCTGACAGAAAGAATAGTAAGACACTTGGCTTGCTAGTAGGAGTCCTGCGTTCCATACCCACAGGGACATGAGAGAGGTCACCTGTCAGGCCCATCCAAGCACAATGCAAGATAGAGAAAGGAAAAAATTTCTACTGAGTTGCAACTATGCAAAATATCCCTACTGAGTTGCAACTATGCATCCATGTTAAAACAACTAGGAACTAAGTCACATCAGAAACAATGAGTGCAAGAATTAAAAAACTTCATGACAGACAACTTTGCATCACGCCAATCTGCACAAGATTGGAATCAAGGTATTCAAGCCAATATTGAAGTCAAGATTGAAGTAACAGAACTTTATATTGTGTTGGCTTGAGGAAACTCTCATAATATCCAAAAAAATTAGTCCACTAGAATAGATATGATAACTTAAGCCACCCATCAGTCTTAGAATCCCAAATGGAACTTTTGAAGACAAAATCAAAGGGAAAGGGACCTTGACCGGTCTTGAATCATAATCACCACGGCGCCCAAAAAGGCTTTAAATGGAAGCTCATAATATCCAAGACCACTATCATGCTAACTAAGAACCCTATCAATCCCAAATGAACTGGCAGTCAAAGAAGATCTTGAACTCTGTTAAAGTAAATGGAAGTAATGTGAAATTTAAAAATGAGTCATAAAGCCTAAATATGATTCCCTATTGTACCTATATTTGTCATAAATTTTTGTCAATCAGAGAAAAGTCATGTCCAGCAGATAAACATGTTTGAAGCATGGTTTTCTCTGCAATAAAATGGTGCAGTGGAGCCAAGTTGCCTGAAACATACAAGATGGATTACACAAAAGGCGATATGACATGAGAAATACCAACAAAGTCTTCTTATCTCTGGCACAAAATAATGCCGGTGCTCACACGAAATTCTAGAGACAAAGGAGAATAATCATGGTAGCAAATGGCAATTCTTGACACCAATAAACCCTTGAATGGAGTCGGCATTGCTATTTGAAATCCCATCTTGGGCTCTGGAAATTTTCCTTGGCTATTGTTGACTTAAACAAGAGCAGATGAAAATACGTATGGACAAGCCTATCTGACAGAAAGAACAGTAAAACACTTAGCTTCCTAGTAGGAGGTCCTGGGACATGAGAGAGATCACCTGTCAGGCCCATCCAAGCATGTACTTGTGTATCCTTGTGTATCTTGTGTTATGTATTTAGAGTAGTTAGTTGGACAATAGAGCTTTGTTTTCTGTTACCTCCATATTTGTATTCTGCTGTAGAACTAGAACAGCAAATGTAGTTTGCAATCCAGCTAGCTATCCATGTCTTCCATGTTTTAAATGCAAATTTATTCCAGTAATAAGCGATAATGTTATTGCTTTGAGGATTGAGAGGCAATTTATGTTTCTTTGGTAAGGGGAATGGAAGATAGTTGCTTGCACATCATTGTCTTAATGCTGTTGTTGCTCCATGGAGCCCCTTGGCCATTGGGCCGCCCTCTTACAAGTTAGCTTGTGCATTTTATCACTTGTGTAGAAGTCCTTTTTCTGTATTAGATTTACTGCATCTACCACATGATTGTGGCGGTTGTTATATGATTGTGGTTATTGAAGCATGCTTTACTGGCCTTTTTAATTGCCAGGCCCAAGTTCATCTTATGGTAGTTTCACACCTTGGATCAAAGAATATCATCTCTTTCTAATGAGATCTGGATTTGTCCAACCATCTGATAAAAGAGCAGAAAATGAGCAGTATGCGCAAACACATCCATGAGTCGGCACATAGGATTTGGATGCCCATCAAAATAGTTTGAACTGATAGATGAGTAATTCAAATATATGGGTTTAATCTTGTCAAGTTTGAGGCTCGGGCTGTTGATTTTCTGGAAATTTAGCAGTTCAGCGAGAGTAATATTATAACTGCTAAAAGAAGTGGAGACATCATAAGAGAAGATGTACCAAGTTCTTGCATGTGATCTAACGTTCCATTCTTAATGGGTTTATTTGCTTGTCTTTAACACCTTCACCATTCGTTAAAATTGGTGACATCTGAGACAACCATGGATCATTTCTGTTACTAGTCATTGGTAGCAGAACAGCAAGATGAGTTCAGTTGGACACAAATTCCGTATGGCGTCTTAGACCAGGGTAGAGAGTTACATTCAAAGATCATAGAAAAGGGATTTGAACAATTCCAACAGAAGATGGACAGTTAGCCGGTAGATGTATTCAAACATACGAGGATGAACTAGAAGGTGGAATTGAAGGTGATGTGAAACAAGACATAGACCCTGGAATCTGGGTACACATGTAGATTCCACAAGCTTGTTTCATGAAAGAATTTGAGATGGTTCTCCGTTTTGAAAGATCTAGTTCCGAAAAGGTACCTGATAATGTGTCAAAAAGCAGTGCAAAATGTGATTGCACGTCTCATGGGCCTTAAGGATATGCCACAGGAAAAGACTCTTCAGGGATTATTTCATTACAATCCTCCTGAGGTTGTAGATAAAGAGAAATAACACTGCTTTCAAGTAGCCTCACAATACTAAGGGCAAGCAAGACAAGCTGAATATAGACATTTTTGCAACCAAAATGCCCAAAAGAATGGCTTATCTCTTCTAACTTACAAGATAAAGTTCAAGGTCGTCCATGTTTAGATTTGTTTCGGTGTTCAGGATGAATTTCAGGGTAGTGTTCTGCACATTTTGATACAGACGTCTCTGGCTGAGCAGTCTCTGATAGAGGCCATTATTAGTACCTTGCAGAAATGCAGACAAGATAGGAACTTGGAGCATGCCAAGGGGGTTCACAACCACATTTGCAAAAATGGATTGCAACCACATTCAACAGTGGATAATTATCTTGCTTATGTTTGTTAAATGTGGTAGTGTTGCTGATACCCAGCAAGTTTTTAACAAATTATCTCACCATAATGAACATGCCTAGACATCTCTCATACAAGGGCATATTGTTTGTGGACAACCACTGCATGCTCTCGATTTGTACCAAAAAATGCAAAAAATACCACAAGGCAAACCTTAAAAGCATGCAACAATTTGCATCTTTAAAGCATATGGCTGTGTTGGATGGCGTCTTAGACCAGGGTAGAGAATTTCATTCAAAAATCAGAGAAAAAGGATTTGAACAACTCCAACAGAAGATAGAAATTTAGCTGGTAGATGTATTGAAACATACGAGGATGAACTAGAAGGTGGAATTGAAGGTGATGTGAAACAAGACATAGACCCTGGAATCTGGGTACACATGCAGATTCCACAAGCTTGTTTCATGAAAGAAGTTGAGATGGTTACATCCATTCCTCTTGTTCTTACCAGTGTGCTGATTGAGAGGAGAAATAACTGTAGTAAAAGTGAACTACGGTGGCTAACAAACATCAACTATGAATAGGCTTACAACCTTAGAACGAGCATTTCATGGCTGTGAAAGTAGTTTAGAGTAGATATCAATTAAAAACAATTTTCTTCATGATTTATCAGGCATGGAGATACTGTAGAGAATAGAAGTTCTTCATTTAGAAGGGAACTCTATCGCTTATTTAGCAACAAAATTGTACATTTAAGAATATAAGCCTTTTCAAAGGGGGTTTCACAGATGATCCAAGTAGAGATAATTCCATGAGAGTCAAACAGAGCTATTGGCAAAACGAAAATACCCTACTTCCTAATCATCCCAAGATTACATTTAAGATTACTACATTAGGATATATCTGACCTAACCACACCTAGTTCTACTAATCAACTTGTACTTACAAGAGGGCTTGTACTGCTCTCAAGAATACTCTGTGGAGGTGCAGGTAATTTGCTTGCAGTCTTGCAATGGTTATAATCTCCCTGTTGTGCTTCCACTTCTCCAAGTTTATCAGCAGACCTGTAACTGTATAATAACAGAAGTCAGTTGGTGTACCTTGTGAGGCTTGAATTTGTGGAGTTGGTTTATCAATACATTCAGAAAGAGTTGTGCACAAATTGTAATTGGCGATATAAAGAACAGAGTGAAACATTGAATTGAAATGGGCCGACAATATTGGAATTGTAGAACTTCATAAAACAGGCCTCTAGAGATGCAAAGACATTAATAAACATTACCATATTTTGAGGCTTGCAGTGTACCATGGATGTCCTATTCTCCGTTTTGAAAGATCTGGTTCCGAAAAGGTACCTGATAATGTGTCAAAAAGCCGTGCCAAATGTGATTGCACGTCTCAAATGATCTCGGTTTTGGAATTAGAAGCAATGACGAAGCCTTCCTATCCAACACAGAATTAAAAAGGTGAAACAAGAAATCACCTCAACGTCAAGAAAGATTTGATCGGTACAGTATGTAACTCGCGGATTGAACGAAAGAAGCAATCGGAAGAGCGAAAGCATAAAAAATAAAGGCTCGATGGAAGCGCCCTTCTTCATCTCCGTGCCATTTTTAGCCATTTTTTTAATTTCCTCGGCCATTGATTTGTAAAAGAGAGCATCTAAAGGTGCAGGACATGCCACCTCATATTTTGCTGATTTGGAACTGCTTCGTGGATAGCCTAGAATTGCAAGGAGGGTTGCACGCATAGTTAGGCTGGCGTGCTAAAAACAAACGCAGGATTAAATTTTGGCTCTTAATCTCGGCCGTGGATTTTTAGGGCCAATATAATAACAAAAGTTAGGTCACAATCTCAGCCGCTGAATGCGATACAATTATATCATGCATATTTCTTCTAAAGTTCACCATTGATGGTCCTATAGTTTTTTTTGCTCTAAATTGTACTGTGTAGATATCAAGCACACCGTCATGTCATCCCACACCACACCCCATTCCATGATGCACCTTTTTTCCATGGGGCATCAACGATGTTCCCATTTAAACTTGGGTTATATTTCATACAATATCATATTTCATCCTTAAACAAATAAATCATACGCTTCAAAATCCCTAGTTGCCGCAGGCGAGGCTCCCCTGCATTATTCTTCAGGCCAGGCGCTGGAGATTCACTGAGTAGAGGCTGAATATGGAAGCAAGACCTCAGAGGCCACACAAGGCCGATGAGAGAGAAAAGAAGGGAAAGAAGAGTATTTATAGGCTATTAATGTCGTTCTGCCCTAGCCTTCATAGTATAATTTAATTTTTAATCTCTAGCCTCTACATTCATAGAATATCCCAGAGAAGGTGCCTGAACTTGCAACTCCAACGTCAAAAGCAAAAAGAAGATGGGGTCAAATCCCAATTTCCACGTCACCCAATGGTTTAAATCGTATTTCTAGGAGTCAATACTATACACACTGAGGATTCATATGGAAGAACATGTTCTCACACCATACTGTAACAAGAAACAACTCCAATGGAAAGCATCTATAAGTGTTTTAAAAAACAAATCAAATGTGCATAACTTGTGAATTACAAACCCAACTTAAATGTATTTGATCTTGTTGGGAATATCATATTCTAAGTTACAATATTTGTAAAGACAACTTTGGCATTGATTAAACAAAAAAAAAAAGGGAGGGTTATCGTTCTGAATAAAATGTTATTTCCATTTAAGGCAAGGTATTCTTATAATATTTGGAAGTTTGAAAGGGCTTATGTGATTTGAGCTTGCTACAATAAGGAATTAATTAATTAAAGAATAAGGAATTAATTAAACAATTTAATTAAAGAATGCATGCCTAGTATCAAAAGTATGTTGCACAGAGTTTTCAGACAAAACAACAAAATCTTTCTCTTGAAACATTAGATGATTGTTGCATGCGTTATTGATCATGATATGCCTTATGGCTTGCAGCTTTTGCATATGACATTGGGAAATATTCATATAAGGTTATACCCAGAGGAGTGTCCAAGGACGGTTGAAAACTTCACTACACATTGCAGAAATGGATACTATGATAATCTTATTTTCCATCGGGTAATCAAAGGTTTTATGGTGCAACCGGAGATTCTTTAGGTGATGGGCGGTGGCCACCCGGTATGGGGAGGCGAAGTTTGAAGACGAAGTTCCACAAAAGGTTTTTAATGCCATTAGTTAATGTGAGCGAAGTTTTGTGATTTTCTAATATCTTCCTACCATCCACGACCACCAAGCATGACCGCCCTTTACCGCCCTTTTACCGTTTCTATGGCAAATCTTTGGACCAAACACAAATGGGTCACAATTTTTTATTACAACAGTTTGCCACACCTTGGTTGGACAACAAGCATCTTGTGTTTGGACGTGTTGTGAAAGGAACAGACGTTGTGCAGTGTGTAAGTGTTCTTGCATCCGTTATTGCAAATAACCAAACCATATTTTGGTATTCACCAAAGATTCATTAATTGCGTGGCTATTGAGAAGGCCAAACCGACAAAAGTGATAAGCCATACCAGGATATTAAAATTGTAAACGCATCGTTCCAAAGCTATAATAATCAATTCCTTGGTAATTGTTGCAAGGCATAATAGCAACAAAGATTATGTAGCGTCGAGAATCCAATTTCAAAAGTGCATCTTGAAGACATAATGAGTGACTTTTCCCCACTGTGCTTGAGAATGAAACCGTAAAGGGGTTTCTGCCGACACAACATTGCTTTTCCCACATTAAGGTCCAAAAACATGCGGTATTCGGTGCAAATACTTGCAACAAGCGCTTAAACATATTCAAGACATGGGATTTCCTTTTCCATCTGGCATGTTGTATTATCTTGTGCTTTGTACCATCCTGCGACATTCTTCCAAAAGGATCAGATGCATCCAAGCGTATTCAAGTTTTATTTATCCTATATATTGAACGCCGAATTTAAAGCATTGTTCCCGAAATGCGCTTACAATGAAGGGATGAAAGTCCACAATGGAATGAGGGACATTTATCATCGCCACGAGTAGGCTATTGCATGTACCATTTTGCTTTTTGAAATCAAGCATTGCATATTTTATTGTCATCTTAGTCACATTTGAAATTGTATATAATAGGAAGTCTGCGAACATCGAACAGAAAAATAGGTCCGCAAAACAAATAACAACGAATCGATGTTTTTGCAAGAATGAAACCGGTTTTGCCGACTGCGGGCTTAGCTTCGATAGGTTTTATTGAACCGCGGCCTTAGCACATAAAGTTAGGCGAGATCATAGACAATATCGAAGGGGCCTTGAGTTGTTCTTCTTCGCTTTTGCAAATGGTCTTGCCTATACAATTTCGAAATAACCAAATAATGCTCTCAGAGCCCCGACAAGCTTCATTTATAAAGGTTGTCCGAGAATGTGATGTCTAAATCCCGAGCCCATTCATATTTCGCATCAAACGGTTAAAGCGCTTTGCATTTCAAGCCAAATATTTTGATCTATGTCCGCTTTCTGGTCTTTTAACCGCCAGATGAGCCGCTTTAAGGAGCTTTTGGCAATGGAAGCCGCATCTATAGATATATCTCGCCACAAAACATATGATGCTAAGATCCCTTTAACTCTTCATTTTCTGATTTCTCTGATTTGATTTAGATGCACCAAGCTTTTGCGACCATGTCATTTTCGAAATGGGCCAAGGGGAAGAGAGAGCGTTAGCGGCCGCCAAGGTCACGCGATAAGTTTCTTGTATAAGATAAACATATTTCATTCACCTACCATTTAGTATCCATTTAATGCATTTTTTAATTTAACCACTCACTTCAAAGTTATTATATGTGATGATTCCATATAATAGATAGATAATAATGAGAATGTTCAGATCAATATGAAGTGGCATTTGAGAAGAAAATTGGAGAATAGGAAAGAGAATAAAAGGTAATTTAGCTTGCAACGTTAGAATAGAATCTGTTTTATGTCCAAGGAAACCATGGCCTTAGAAATTGAATGTAATATATCCATGCATACACGTGCCAATACTTTAAGCAGAGACAAGTGATAGAATGTCAAGTTAAAAGCCACTTTAACTGAACATGCAAAATAAGATCTCCTGAGACCAACTTCTTGTTGCCCATTCTACCAATATTATATAATGAACCAATCGTTTTCACATACCATTATGCGAATCAAATACTATAGTATGTCCTCGAAAACCCTTCAGCGTGAGTTTTTTTAAGCTTGATAATAATTGAATCACTAATGTGTACCAGGCCAGTGGGTTCTACCCCACTGCAAGACCATGGCATTTAATATGGATCCCAGGATCGTGCAGCTTTGTTGCCACTAGAAGACATCCACATCATCATGCCACATCACCAAATTGATGACATCACCATCCGAGTCATCAAAGTTTCCACATCACCCATATTTGACCTGAAGTTCAAAAATTCCAGGACAGTGAGGCTCAGCCAGTGCTGGACACTACTGTTCGGTACCAGGACTGTGCGGCTCTGCCACTGCTGACCACCTATTTTGGGCACCTAGTTTGGGCACCAGGACAATGTGGCCTTGCCACCGCTGCGAACACCAAGAAGGGAGCCAATATGTATTCCAGAGTAGTGGACTAGACACCAAGATGGACACCAGGACGATGTGGTTCTATTACCATTGTTGACCTTGAAGCTTTGTTCACACCTATGGGACCCTCCGGATTAACATAACAATAAAATCTTTTAATTCAATTCAAATCAATTCAATGTACATTGAGTAGTATTTGGGCAAAATTAAACTAGCTTTACCATGTCATAAGTCATAAATAATCTCAAAAAGCAAGTGCTTCTGGCTATTTATCCGGATACTTGGAATAAGTTGCGAAGCCAAGCATTTCATTTAGCATCAGGATGGTTGTTGTGGTCCATCTGGAAGTGCAGAAGACTATGTATCTTTCAGGGTTTGGATATTCCTCCTGCAGTTGTCCTCCAGGACACACAAGCTAGAATCGCTAAGGCCTATCATTGCTCTTCGCTGGCTCCTGCCAAGCGACAGTTGATATTTGAGTCCTATCTGAGTGTGTTGTCTTATGCATAGGCTGGTGGTTCTACTCAGTGGATCATGATTATCCTCTGAGACTTTCTTCCCGCCTCTGCATTTGTATTTTGCTTTTGGCTTGGAGTTTCAATAAAGTTTGTCGTTCTTCAAAAAAAAAAATTCTCAAAAAACATAACTAGTTATAACAAGTCACTCTCATATTTAAAACCAATATTCATAACCATTAAAGATCACAACAAACCACTATGATATGTGGTTTTCTTCTGTCAAATAAAATCATGCATAAAATGCTACATATATCATGGTTTTTAGATGATCTGACATTGGTTGAATATAATAGTTTAGTATTCCTACACCTGATTGGAATTCCTACACTGAAGACAACATTGAGCCAACATCTTGATGATGAAGATCGGCAATCAGATCATATAGCAGAGGACTTTACATCCATAATAGAAAAGGAAGTTTATTAGACATAATGAAGGTACAAATGACGCATTATCTCAAGCATCAGATGCTGAAGGAGATATTAATTTCATTTTTCGATCTCGAATGACGATCTCTCCTGTGACGCTCCCTACAAAATATACGGTGTCCAGTCGTACTTCGTAGGAAATCCCTCATCTGGTCCTTCGACCGCACGGGCCCTTCGTCTATCCCGCACCACGGGTAACCCTAGTGCGGGAAGGGGACACAAAGATGTCTTGCGCGCCCTTCCCCTATGGGCTCCTATAACAACGGAAGCATAAACAATGTCAGAATTAGCAATAACAATACATCGAACTACCACGAAGGGTAGCACATCCATACATCCATAGATACAACGGAGATAACCATATGCCATAAAATATGAGAGCTCCTACCCAAGGCTCAGACTCATGAGAGGTCGACTGATGGCTAGGTCACAAGATAGAACAGACCCCGAGTCATAACAATTGCGGGGCTGGCCAGAGACAATGGCTAGGGTAGTCCACTTCATCCCCCCTCCCGTGAACACTATGCAGACTAGCTAGATCGGACTTTGGCATGACTGTAGCATGTTGGATACGCAAACTCGAGATATCACCCTTCGAGGCTACTCCGGGTTGCATCTCCCCAGTCCAATGAGGCAGGAAGAGTGCTATCCCATTCCCGAGGGCTAGTGGTGCCAAGGGCAGCTAGAGAATCATGGCGGCACACGATTCTTCTCCGATTTAACCCCCCAAAATAAGAGCCAGGCCGACACCTGCAACTCCTGAGGATCAGGGCAGCATCTTTCATCCAGAGGGTGTTGGATCCATGTTTGGCCCACATGAAGTGACCGGCCATAGATCTAGCTTGATATGGGTTCTATAGACCGCGTCCAACAAGGATCCCCATCCTTTTAGCCACAAGCCTTGTTATGTAGTGCTCAGCCATTCCATAGTCCCCATAACTGGGTGGGTTCTTGTGCATAGGCCACATATAATAGGAACTAAGGATCTAACTAGAAGCATCATCTACTAGTGGCTTCTAGGTATCTACCCCCCTTCCCCAAACAAGAGGAGCAAACATGATCAACCAATATCACATATAGCATAACATCATCATAATGAGAATAATACCTAAACCTAATCATATATAGCTAACTTATAGTTAGGGTTCATTGATTAGGGTTCAAGAGTCTCCATGATCTTCTAGGTGTTCGAAGTAGCTCCCACTTCTACTGATGCTGGGGGCTGCTATGCTATGTTGTGCCATAGCAGACGGTTCTCGAAACGGAGTTTCGAGCACGAAGAATGTTCCCAGAATGTTGGAGCCAGAATTGAGGCCTAGGGTTAGGGGTTAGGCCTTTATGGGTTAGGGTTTACATGTTATGCCACATGGCTCCAATAGGGTGGTTCCGTATGGCGGATGCCCAATGGGTTAAGGCCACGTGGAAAATGGTCTTAACCCAAGGTTGCTAAGTTATATAAATAACTTAGCCATGCACCCTATGCCACTAATCTATGGTATACAAGGCTATGAAGGTAGACTTGTATAGTGGCGGACCCGAAAACATACGTATTTATGGCATATATTTCCCTGGAACATCACATCTCCTCCACGAGATGTGGTTGGAAGTAGTAGGCAACTAAGTGATGATAGCATTAGTGATAACTATATTGACGATGAAAAAATTCCAAGCATTGATTCACATTTTAATTTGCATACAAATTTGCACTTGTATTTGGACAATGATGAGTTGGTTTGAGCATGATATTGAAGACCAATTCAATGCTTCATAACAATTTAAGCTGAATTTCTTATAAAAGTTTGCTCTAAGTTGCTTTTTTCTTGCAATTTGATTAGCTATATAAGATATAAGAACATCCTGCATACACACATAAATATTGGATATAATGTTTATGCAATATTTCTAACGCTATTTATACATTTAGCATATTATCACTGAAACTATGCTAGTCTAATTGAATACTATAAAATGTTTATTTGCAAGGTTGTTTCTCTCATACCAGCTAGTGGCACTTTTGTGTCAAACTTAGCCCTTTTTGCGTCAGGATATCTATGCATTTCTACTTCACAATGTCACTATATTGATACTTTTTTCATGCAAAATTGAGACATAAGTGCCACAATCTATAACAGAGAATTGATATAAAATGCCAATATGTTTGACACTATAAAATGACACAAATGTTTTACAAAAAGATGACAAGAACCGATTATAAAATGTGACACAAACGCGTAGCAATATTGACTTAAAACTTTAGAACTAGCGATATTATAGTGGACACAAACCTATTGCTAAACTTGACTTAAATTATGTCACAATCTTTTTTCAATACATGATGTAATCATTGTTGTAAAAGTTAGCAAAAAAAATACCAAAATTTTGACACACATATGCTACAAAAATGACGTTGCTATTGACACAACTTTGTTGACACAAGTTTTGACGCAATCAGATTAATTTGTGTCACTTTCAAGCTTCTGACACAAATCTGACAAACCTCGAAAGGTAATGACACAGGGGTCGATGCAAAAAGCCTATCCTCTTGTAGTGACATGGCTTATTGTGAGAGCTTTTTAGTGCTAGTCTTTTCAATCATCGAGCAAGCAAGGAAGCAAGTCTTTTCGATCAGCGAGCCAAGGAAGCAAGCAAGCAAAAGAATTTTGATGTGCCCGACTTCACTTTCGGCACCACTACTTTGTACTCTACTTCTAAAGCTTTTGTATAATCCGGTACACATTTTTTCCCAGATAAAGTGATTAAGCTTCTTGAAAATGGACAAGCTAACTTGCCCATACTAATGCAGGAAATATACTAATTTTAGATTTCTCAAGTGGGGATACTATTTGTACCCAGTATGGACTAGTATTGGATTCTCATTATATTTCGGAAACCTCCAAATGGAGGAGATTCTTCGACGATTCGGGTGGAAAGGATCCTACGCACCCATGGAGGATTATCTACCACAATTGCAAAGGGCAAGGCATCTCAATGAATTTTCTTCAATAAGCAAAGTGCAAAATCATAAACAAAATGCTTCCCTCTTACTAGCATTCAAATCTATTGAAACAATGGCGGATAGACTAGGCCTGAAATCCATCATAAAGTCTAGAACAGATAGATCTACAAGCAAGCTAAAGAGCTAAAATTGACTCGTGGAAGGAGTCTGGATGCCATTGTAATAACTTGTCTTTACCACCAAGAAGGAAATTTGCAGAGCCGATGGGAAAGTCCATGGCCAATTGGAGCAATTCATGTCGACGATTTCATTAGGTGATTCTGCTCTCCTCTAGATATGAGTAGCCAGGCAATGAGGCAACATTTGAAGCTGTAAAAGGATCAGAGGAGCTTGATATTAGGAACAACCCTATATCTTTATCAGTTGTTGCCATCTATACAATAGCAGAAGCAACCATTAAGAATGCTTATAACTTTCTTCAACCACATGCCACCAAGCTTGTTCCAGATTGGTATGCCAAGCCTGAAGATTTGGCATGACTTCTCGTTTAATTTTCTTCAATTTTACACAAGAGTAACTAAAATTTGCTTAAGAAGGATCCCTTAGATTGTTTGGAAGTACATGGGTTATGCCATGATCCAAGGATCAATTCCTGGAGATAATCATGTGTTAATTTCAATATCATTGTCTTCTATATGGTGGAGGACATAGAAATAAATAGAAGAATCTTTCAGCTGGTAACACAATCTACCCAGTATTGAATGTCAGAGGGAGTTTGATTGGGGATATCTAGGCAAAGGACACAAAATGGCAATAGTATATGCTCTACTTGGAAAGGACTGCACACTCAAGATGTCTACAGTCTGGAATTGCCTCCAAGAATAGGCTGCCTCACCTTAGGAAGGGTTGGAAAGTGCGCTGTTCCAAGAAAGTTGTCTTGTTCAGATGGCTTGTCTTAAACCAAAACCTTAAAACCAATGGGTATGTAGCTTCCTATAATCCTCGGATATCAGACAAATGTCCATTAGGTTGTGGAGCAGCAGACTCCTCCAATCACGTATTCATGTGTCCGTGGCTAGTTCCCTATTGGTCATGGATAAGGAATCTATTCAGGGGCCCTGTGATATTCCACATATTTATATGGCATACGTAAAAATATCATGACATGACACCATGGGTATTTTGGGGCCATTATGGATTAAATTAAAGGGTTTAAGTTAGCTATGTCAAAATGTCAGCTAATTAAGCTAATTAACAACTCATTGCCTAGCTAAGTATTATTAATTAATTAGTATAATTAGACCATTATGGTGAGGCCACCTGGACCATCTTGATTGGCTTAGGGTACTTGCCCATCTGAAAGGCAACCAAGTGGGCCTCCAATCTCAATTTTACCCCAACCCCAATTTGGTGAAGGAGGAGCTGCTTGTTCATCCCTAATAAGGCCAGCTATATGGAAACCTTAAGAGATAATGGATCTAGCCAAGACACAAAGCTTGAGCTTCTAGCTAACCCTTGTATGTGTAGATGTATGATTAATCGCTATTTCATGCTCTAATTGAAGTTATGGATGGATGCATGTATGATGGTTGTTCTCTTTCCGTTCCTGTTGTGTTGTGGGGATTAAGGGGGATAGAGACCTAAACACCAACTAGCAATAGAGATGCTCCTAGTTAGAACCCCTTAAAACCCGTTAACTGCGGTCTGTGCACAAGAACCCACCTGGATGTGGGTGCTATGCCAAGATTGAGCACCATACAATGAACATGATGGTGAAGTGGAGCCCTACTAAGCGTGGCTACTGGGGCTCCTATAGTGTGGTAGGCTTATAGTCGGTCACTGCGTGCGGGCCAGGTATGGGTATGCATGTGGGCTCGCTAGGTGCAATGCGCCGACCTATAGATTTAGGGGGGGGAAGTCGGGCACGGATGCGTGGGCGCCAGTGGTGCCACCATCCCCTAGCCGCCCATGGAACCCATTGTGCTTTGGGAAGGGATTCGTCCCTATCCTGCCTCATCGGACCGGGGAGATGCAACCTGGAGGGTGAAAAAATGCTAGACCCTAGGAAATAAATGAAATTCTAGCACTTTCTAGCACTCCTTAATTTACAAGTCAGTTTTTACCTTTATGTTAAAGGGAGTTGGGTACTGAGTCTCGAGGCCTTTTTCTAAGGACAAGAGAGTTATTGGTTGGGCTGGCAAATTAAAATGCACAAGGCTAAGGATATACTTCCGTCCGCCCATTCCCAAACCTTATGTGGATAGGATCAACCACAAATGCTGGAGGTAGGATCTTGGGCTTAGAGAACACAACACTAATAGTAGAGCCTATAATACTACCCCAAAAAGTCCAAAGGCTTGGTGACATCTGCCCCGACGACTCAATTGAAAGAAGAACAAAAGATCAACTGAAGGCATTGGAGCAAGAGAGGAGCCAAAAGTAGATGAACAACCTAAAGAGGCCTTTATAGAGAAAATTAGGATTTGGTGTATAAAATAGCCATGCGTATAAAAAATGCCATATCTATCTATCTATTGTTTAAATTTGGTTTTCCCGACTATCCGAAAACTTTTTAGGATTTTTCTTTAAGGTGGTTTCCCTAGGTTTTAAGAATTTTGGCAACGGGAAAACTTCTCGATAGTCCAAAAATTGAGAAAGGATTTTTGTATGATTTCGATGTTGGCCGATTAGGAATTTTCTAGGGGTAAAGATTGTGTTGGGCGTCCACTCCGGAGCATGCGGCCGCGGCATGGAGGCCCCGATTGCTATGGCTAGGTTTTCGTGGCATGAATTTTTGTTTAAGTAAGCTTTTGGCATCCAATTTTTTTTCCTTTTTGCATCGTGCATGCCATGATTTCTCGGGGATCATGCGGTCTTGGATGCACCGGATGGGTGTCCGTGGATTTAGAGCAAGCGGAGGCGAATAATCTTGCTCACTACTCGAGGAGTTAGGCAACGGTGGCTTGATATTCTTCTATATTTTTTGTAGGCCGCCTACATGCTAGAAAAAAAATAAGGATTAGATGTAAAGAGATCTTATGCTGAATTTATTTGGGTTTATGGTGTACAAATTCTACCTTGGCGAATCGACCGCACCCAAATGTACATGATAGCATAGTTTTTTGCATGTAAGCATGGTCGGCAATACCTTTTGGTAATCGATCTGTGATTTCAGGCTCATAGAAATGCATACTTGAACCGATAGCTCCCATGCCAACAAGTAGATGATTTGATGGAGTAGAACACTTTGGCACCGCCCTAGGATGCCAATGATCCCTAAATGCAGTCAAATATGTTGGATATGGTTTTGCTCTTGCATAGTCATGCTTCAAATTGTGATGTGCCATGGTCTGCTTTTGTTGGATTTAGAACGTGTATTGTGCACCCTCGATCTCAATACACTAACGATTTAAGTGGAGTAAGTAGAAATTTGTTACTTTATATATCGGCTGAAATCTTGGATGCCTTATGAGCATGAGAAGATCAAGATTTACCATGCTTTTATGGTCTTGATATAGAGAGGGTATTGTTAAATCAAAGTTATATAATGTCAGCCGCAGATGATGGTTACACTTTTGTTGTGTAAATGAATAGCAAATGATGCCGAGGATGGGGACCTAATTTCCTTGCGTAATCGCTGCTCATGTATCTCTTTGACATCATTACTTGCTCGGGTACCTCACAAATCGAGTATTCCACAATAAGAACAAAAAAAATGGATACAAAAATGGATGCATTTAGGGATATTTCATCCCTAATAGGAAGCCGTGGTTTTGGTTATGGTTTTGCAGTTAACCTTTTGTCGAGGCTTGGCTATGGCTTGCAAACCCAGAGGATCTTTGCCGCCAAAGATGATCGTTTTGGTAGAAACACTGCCGGCAATGTAGCATCTACTTACGGACATGAAATAGATGGAAGCATAAACCCGTAATGCATCTACTTACGGACCGCGAGATAGATGGAAGCATAAACCCAAAGATTGATATGGCAGATGGTGATTCGAGATTTATCCTCAAAAGATCTCAAAGATGCAGATTCAAGGAATTGGTGAGAAAATTTCTTCCGGAATATGAGATTTAGCTTTAATCACTCGTATATTAGAAACTCTATTTCGGGTTATACTCTCAGAGAACCGTTTATGATGAAGGGGTCTTGACATGGAAGGATCTGTTGCAAAATTTGTTAAAACGCAAACAGCTTTTTAAAGTTGATGCTTTGTAGCTTCATATATCCGTGTATATTATAGAATCGAATGTGCTAAGAGATGTTATATGTTGCTTCATTATAAGTTATAGTATTTTTTTCTATTAGAGTTTCAATGCTGTTGTTGCGGATCCTTGGATCAATTCTCGATTACGTGGAGCGATTGTTGACATGGTCTTCATTTTATGAAGGAGAGTGGACCTTTAATCTTGCTTCTCAATCTAATTTGGTAAACCTTTAGAAGAGTAGTGCTGGAAAATAAAACAACAGAGGCCTTTGGCAATAAATGCAAAAAAGTAGTAGCTTTGAGTGCGGCCTTTGGTAATAAACATTGTTAGAAGAAGCATCTGCTCTTGGAATTTGCGAATTTCTGGATTCTAGCCTCTCAAGTTATATAATGACAACACATGTTCAGACCTGCATTGAATTAATGTGCCATTTTTGTAGATTTTGGGTGCTCGATGTTGCAGAATTCAATAAACAACCAAGACATTGACCATTTGCAATACTTTTGTCAACAAACAGGGAAGACATTGACCTTTAAAGCTGGACTCAACTCAAAGGGCTCCCATATTGCAAGTTGCACACATTTAAGAAGGAAGATTTCTGACTATTTTTATCAGCAAACAAGCAATTGGACTCAAATCTATGGTCACTTCTTCCATATAGCACCAACAAACAAATGTAATAAATGCTTCCTCTGTTATTTGTATCTCATTTCTACATCACATATTGTAGCTAAAGCCCGGCAACGCCGGGCACCATTACTAGTAAACATAAAGTTATAATGACTTAAAGCTCATAACAGGCAGTATGCCCTAAGACAGACTGATATTGGGTCCTGGTGACATGTAGAATGTCTGATTGATACTAGGTGTTATGTGATACCACAGGGAGTATTAAAATGGCCCTTAAGGAACGACATACTTCATCTCCATTTTCTAATCAATTATTTCCTACGCATGTCCACGACTATTTTGTCTTGGTACTTTATAGTTTAAAATAACAACTGGGGGAACGACATGTATAGAATAAGAGGGTAAGAGAAACAAGTTCATATTAACTTCTATTACTTACTTGATCATGAATTTGACCTGCATGATGCTAAAATCTTCCCATGCAACCCCTTGAAATTTTGTCCATGTTTATCTATTTTAACAATTGTAGGGATTTTGTACCTTAAGTTGAAGTTGCATGTATTTATGGAGTGCAAAAATTTGAGAAGTGGTAAGTCAGATTCTGGAAGGCGATGATCATGGCGGGGATTCTCCTCCGCTTTGTACCATTTGCTCAAAAATTTCTTTTCTTTTGAAACAGTCGCAGGAACAAGATATTTCTCTCTGAGCCGTGGAAGCAAGATTTTCATGCATTTTCATTCTTCCTTCTTCCCATCGCCCGATCTCTGCTATAAGCTAAGAATCTAAGAGGATTGATCATGGTTTAGAATTTTTTATTCTATCTCAAGTGATGCTCATACTTTAGAGCCATCATCTTGAAGGTATTCTGATACCGTTAACATGGGCTGTATTTCTTGGGGCCAGTATTCCTACTCCAGGCAAGTGGTAAACCGGACATTTACCACTACCGCCGGTTTCAAGCTCAAGAACAACGGTTTCTGCATGTTTTTTCACTGATCTTGCTTGATCCATGCTCAAATCTCTTGCTCTTTTGATAGAATGAGGTTTTAGGGGCTGCCAAGGTGGTTTCAATGGTGTTTGAATCGGATTGAGCGAATCGGTAAGCTGATTGCAAGCTCTATTCAAAGATTAGCATGCCAAAACACGCCCCCGCTCAGTTCACCGCGTGGTTATCCGATAAAAAGTGGTTAACCCGGGACATGGCGGTGGTAAACCCGACATGTGTCCGGGTTTACCACTTCCCCGGAGTAGGAATACGGCCAGCCGCGGGTTGCCTTCTGCACCGGGCTTTTTATTACCTTTGATATTATTCAGGTACTGTCTTCTCCAGCCTATCTTCGAAACATCTCACTTTTCCGAGGAGCGAGAGAACAAAAGAGATGTCCAGCTTGCATTCATCTTTCAACACATGCATTCATTCCAGACAACCACAAAAAGGCATTCCGTGAGTTTGAGGATATTATGCTCTAATTTTGAGTTCTCATTGAGTAGATTTTTCTTTCCATACTTGATTTGATATTTTTAAAGTCATATTTTCGATTTCATTGCAGGGCTTCAAAATGGCAAATCCTAGAGTTTTTTTCTCTTCCTACCTTGAAGAATCGAAGTTGATCTGGTCGCTTCAACATTTTTTCAGTAGGTTAGGCGGAAGATGGTTTTCCAACATCTTTTCTCTTTTAGCATTCATTTTTCTTTTGAGAGAACGAGATATATTATATATTATATACTAGAAACAGCGTTGCTGGGCTCTTGCTCGGGCTAAATTCGAAAAAACAATAAAGATCAGTTTAAAACATCTAAGAGGCAGTTTGCGTGATATCGGAAGATGTTATCACAACCTATGGGATTCTGGCAGATTGTAAGACCAACCTGCGTGGCAAAACTGCATTATTACCTGCTTAATTTGTAAGTAATTTCACCAATGTTTGGGTTTAATTCATCTAGAAGTGCTTCAATCTATTTTCTCTTCACTCCTGTCTATTCTTATGAGGCATCCTATTCTAATTTAGCCCAAAGTGAGGCAAAACGAAATGGTTGACTATAGAAGAAACCATACAATTAAAAAACACATCGAGTCCCTCACGAAAAAAGGCATTTACGATCGTTTTGGTGCAAAGTCATCATGCTGTGAGTTGTGATATGTATCTTGGGTATCACACAACTGTCGATGTCACACCTTTGTAATCATCATAGCTAGAGTTAAGTTGACAAGACATTGTATAAAAACACAAATGTACGTATGAAGATACTTTTTTAAGCGTAGCATTTGCCACTTCTGGGTAGGCTCCAAAGGATTCTTCTATTGGATGTGCCGATTTTCTCTTCCTAGTGTAGCTTTGTGGCTTCGAGAGGGCACTGAGGGGAAGACCCCCGCGGTTGGGACTAGTGTATTTATATATTTTCTCTCTCGGTGTAGCAATGTCACTTTCGAGGATTCTTTATAATTTCTCTATTCTCTATTTTTTCTTGTCAAATTCTTGTGCTCTGCTTGCCTTTCGAGCATGATACATGCTTGGCCATAGGGCTCCTAACCTTTTCACGTTAACCATTTGTGTGTTTGTGTTTTGCAGTTCGGCGCGATCCTCTTTCTTGACACTGAGGTGGTAGCCACTTTTCAGCAGTTCCGAGGTGGTTGCAGTTGCAGTTTTCATTTTTACCCCTTCTTGTTGTGGTGGGGGTTAGGAGTCGATATTTGCGGCCGAGGTGCAGCTTTGGTCTAGTCAATTCTGACTTGGACGGGGTTTGGATGCGGTTTTGGGCTCGGGAACTTTGTGGGTTGTGGGCCTAGTTATATGTTTTGAGTCTAGTTACATGGCTGAGGTCATTGTTGGATTTTTTTCACTCATATTCACTCATGTTGGGGCCTCATTGTAGGTACCCCAGTGGGTCATTGTATTTTCATTCATTCAGCGCAATGGAACTCCACTTCACTTCGGATGTTGTTGTACAAGGACCTTTCTATAGCAAAGATTGACGAACATCTTGAGAGCATCTTTTAAAATTTCGCATCTCTCATACGTGCGCAAAACTAAGTTCACCACATATATATCCCTTCCAGAACCACATTTCACAATGTGAGCATGTGCTCTCCTACAATCTGATAGGGCCTTGGGACTGGAAGATCACTTACATCAACAATATAGTTCTGAGCCAGACAATTAATTAGGGTTGCCTTTTCATAGCTAGGATGTGCTTCCTGCAATACACAATGACTTGTAGCAACTTTATTTGTATATCGATCATCATTTACAATTATCGGACTAAATATGTCACAAAGATGGGTAAACTATAGCCTTTGTAAAAACTTTGAAGGACTTTCTAACCAACAAAAGGAGTAATATGAGTCTCTAAGTTGCAATGTGACTAAAAGATTCGTGAACGTGCAGACACTAAAAAGTAACATATGCCTTGAAAGCTCAATGCGAAATAAAGATATGCATGAGTAGCAGTGACACAATCTGTGAAACACATGGTGTGGTTGAGACAACATTTGAGAAGTCAAAATACGTGCACCAAAGGTGATCTAACCTTAGTTATGATTCCATTGTTGCAATAGCAATAAACATGTGCATGTGAAGGTACTTCTGACGGCATTTGTTTTAATCTTATTTGCTGCAAAAGAAAGGAAAGGCATATGAGAACACAAAAAACCTTCATGCAAAAAATTGTTTCTTATCAATATTACTACCTTAATACAAGCATATACAAATTTTGAATCAAAAGCTTCTTTGAGTAAGATTTTCTTTTCAAGCTTTAAGTATGCTTCTATGTCCACAAGCTCTATAGAGAGTTTGATGGTCCGGACATCCCTTCTTGTTGTAAGAAATCATTCTCAATTGCTTGAGCATGAGATGCAAACCAAAAAAAAGAAAATTCTATAAATAGGATGAAGTTTGACTCTCCATTTGAAATATGGCACCTTAATGAATGTCATTCTGAATAAAGGTCCATCATGAGTAACCTGTAACATCAAACAAGACCACAGTAAAATTGGGAGAAAAAATGCCAAAAATGCATTCAGAAAAGAAAAGTTTACCTTAGAATCATACAATCTTAATTCACCAGCAAGGCATCCAGTAGTCTTGGCAAATTAGATGTTTGTGAAGTCAATAATTAGTCATGGCGGTGCTAAAATCGAAAAGCGAGAGATGAGCGACGAGCACATTACCTTTATCAATGATTGAACCGAATGATTCGTTCTCAAATGCATTCATATCACGAACATTCAGAGTCATATCTGATGCAGTTCATCAAGCAAGATATAACGCGTTCTAAAGCATCCATACATCACATGCTAAGGTTTCAACCATGCACCAGATGAATACATAGAAGATACATTTGAGCTATGGCATCTCTCTCTATATTTTTCCTGCATTTCCTCAATCACTTTATTTGAAATATCGGTGTTCACAACTTCTTTGATATCAGTCCTTCACCATCTCCCTTGAGACAACGTGTGCATGGGGAACATTTCTTTGTACTTTAACTCATCTTCAAAATCCATATGCTTATAAATTGAATCATTCTTAACATACATTCGTAAACAATTGTGTGGGGGTTGTTTCGATTGTAGAAACTTCAATTGTTAGGTGGAGCTTTATACAAACACATGTTTTATACAGGTACAATGTTTTATTTTCAATGCACACAGTTTTATAGACAACAAATTGGAGTCGACTTATCTCATTCAACAAGATTCAAAGTTTTACATCCCAGATACTAAAAAATAGATGCTTTTACATTTGAAATTGCAGCAGAAATTCACTTTGAAAGTTTGTTACAATTTTGAAGCACGCTTGCTAATCTTGAAGCATCCGCGATTGAAACCATCACACACTGATTTAATGTTGCAATAGCAAAAGATTGGCCATCAGAATTATTGATGTTTGTATGCGCCCAAAACAACTCTGGATGAGCATCGGAGATGGCGTCATAGAAGCTACCATCATCATCATTGTAAATGATCTTCGCGGCTTGCTTTCTTGCAACTGTAAGCTCACTAGATATATTTTGCAGCATAGCCAAGCTAGTATATGTAGCATGTTTCCCTGCTCCAACATTCAATCACCTAAACAAATAAAAAGAATTACTACTTAAGAAACAAACAAAAACCTCCAAAAAAAAAAATAATAACCTGTTTTCATCAATATATTCTCCTTTCCATCAGCAACAGAAACTATGCATGGACTCTTCTTCAACTTATCACCTAAAAAACATAAAATAAGAATGATACAAGTTGAAATAAGAGCAGAAATTAATTGAATGAAATACATACCACAATTCACGTTCATATCAGTAGACTGCAACACTTTAGAAGACGATGCCTCAAGAAACTTCGATTGCTGCTTCTTTATTTCTTCCGTAAGAACATTCTCGTGCATCCTTAGCATCCCATCTTCATTATACGGACGAGCATTCACACTCGTAGCTGCATTCACTTAAGTATCTGTAGATTTGTCATACCTGCAATACAAAACTCTGGCGACATTAGAATATTTACGCTAAATATTAAATCAAAATAACACTTAAATTAAACTACACTTACTTCTGATATGCTTCGGCACTCCTATGCCCAATAACAAGCTTGCCAATCTTCGAAGGTACACCACTTAACGATTTGCGAGTCACAACAGACATCCTACCACTCTTGTTAGACATTTCAGCATCTAAAATCTTTCTCATCACTTTCAACCAAGACGTTATTGCATTTTGACCAACCCTAGTCTTCCCACACCATGCCTAAAACAAAACTACTTTAGTAAAACCAAAAAAAAAAAAAAAAAAAAAAAAAACCACACTTACATCTCTAGGCCTATCAATTGGCTGAAGGAACAATGGTCGAGGTGTTGTAGAGTCCTTCGCCAAAAAATGGCCCATATATTGCTTATATGTGACCACAAAATCCTCCTCATAACTCCATATAGGAGGTCTAAAGTGAGAAGAATCATATCTGGTACATGTTGTACCCCCAGTTGTTGCTAGTTCTTTCATTGTACAACAGGCACTCACTCGAGTTATCTTGGTTAGATCAACATCCATTATACCTCAAATCTCACTAGCACCTCTAATTGCAAATCTTGAATACAAATAGAAACATAATCTCTTTTGACAATCCCTACTATGAGATATTTCATAGTCATAGTCATTACGCATCCTAAATGATAAAATCTGTATTTTTTTCCTTTACTTGCAACTCCATCCAATCTAGATATATCAACAGCTCCTATAAATGCAAGCCTAGACCTAGTAAACACAGGATCATACAAAATGTTAAAAGGAATAACTTCCTTTTGTCCTGTAGCAGCAAAAGTAGCATCCTGCTTCTTCCTGATCATTCTTCCAAAAGCCTTAAAAAGACAGTTTAAGCTGCAAACAACACGATTAAATAAAAGAAAACACTTGAATAAAAGAGAAAGGTAAGCATTTATCTTGATGGAAACAGTAGCCCATTTTTCTTCTTTACTTGAATCATGAACCTCACAAGCAAATTATCCAACTTAGTGTGAGGAATCTCCTCGATGGGAACCGACACGTATTCTCCAACCCAAGCCCTCCATTTATCAAAGTTTTTTCTAGCCCACTGACTTACCCTAGGTGATTTATCCTTACCTCCTCCATCAATATCCTTCAACATTCTCTCATCCAAGGCCATAAATTCGTGGCATTGATCATCCTTAGCATCTGTCTCAACAAAATCCATGTTAAACTAGTCTTCCTTTGTTTTTTTTTGAAGGTACGAATTTTTTTTTATATTATATAAATAAAGAAGTACAATGTTTGATGTTAGTAGAGAATTACTACAGGAGTAATCTCAACATCTTCATTCTTTACTAACAAAAAACTTATTATGGAATACTCTTGAAGCTGATACACTTGAAGTTCTCACGAATTTTCCCACATGGTGACCAAATAGTGCCTGGTGATGCTAAGACAAGCCCTGAAAGGCCCCTGAAGATTCATAACATTTGACAGAGACATAAAAGTCTTCAAAAATGATGAAAAGGGCAAAAAAGTGTAGGGCTTCAAATCTGTAAGGCTGCAGCAAGATAATATGAAATCCAAGAAGCTCTCACTCAAACATATCAGTATTTGAGCATAATCGACCAAGCATATCAGTACTTGTGAAGATTGTGAGGTTCTTGGCATAAAATACCAAAGCCAATGAGGATCTCTCAAGCATAGCAGTACTTGAGAGTTCTTGGCATAGAATACCAAAGCCAATTAATATCAGTAATCTCTCAAGCATATCAGTACTTGAGAGTTCTTGGCATAAAATACCAAAGCACAGCAAAATTGGCAACCACTCAAGCATAGCAGTACTTGAAATAGGAACCGAGTGCTAAAAGGAAAACAATTCACTTGCTATCTGCTTTTCAGCCTGTAACCTTGCATTTTCCAACCAGAATCCAACAAAACTGAAGATCCATATGAAGGTACTGCTAAGAAAAGAATCTTCCTAACCATCTAATGCACAATCTGAACCCTTCTGCTAGAAAGAAGGAGTAGGAGACTGAAAGAAATAGCCAAATGCGAAAGAATCTGGATGATAAGAAAAAGAAGTTGCAAGAAATTGAAACTGCACCACTTGATAGACCTGCCAGCAAATCTTTACTCCATCTTATAGGCATCCACGCCATTTCGATGCGTTCTTGCCTTAGAAAAGGATCAAGATTCCAAGAATCTAATCCGGAGCCCAGACAAGAATCATATGACGAAGGCGAGAGAAGAGCAAAAAGGCCATCGTTAGTAGTGGCTTACAAAGAAAAATCTAGGAGAAACCGCTGATCTTTGCTTCAAATTCATGATACTAGAAATTCCGTAATTCCCTCGGCCAGATTGGACGATTCCCTGCTAGCAACTGGATTTAGCTTTGAAAAGATCAAGATATCGAGGTAGTCTTGGAAATGGAGCGTAGGGCGCTCGACGCCTCCGGATCCGCCTTAGCTATCTTGGGCCGGCCCACGCCAAGAACCGCCAGTTTCCCTGTTCACTAGTCTTCCGTTGCCATACTATCCATAAGCTTCTTAACTTCTTCAAGATCTACACCCTGAAAAATAGAATCAAGTTCCATTTCCCTTTCTTCTCGATAGAGGTATTCTTCTGGACCAATTAAAGCAAAGGAAGGTCTGTTAATACTGCATGCAAGGCAAGCAACAACACAATAACAAAGCATAACCTATTTTCGCCCGTCATAGCATCCACACCTGCAACAAACGAACAAAAAAGGGTTAAAAATGAACAAGGATGAAAAAAAGCACAATGAAATGAGCAAATAATTTTGAAAACTGACAGACCCTCTTGTAGATCTTCAAGAAACTTCAAGAACACGGTAGAACTCATCACACAGCAAACAGCAAGCTGCAGAACTCATCACACAGACGCAAGAACTCGTCAAAAGACATAGAGATGTAAGAACTCCTCACAACACTCGAAAACAAGCTCCAAATCCGGCAAAAAGGACATCAAATGGAAGCTAAAGTTAAGGCACCACAAATAAGCAACCGTGAGGAAAGCCCCGGGAACTCATCAAAGACACAGGCGTAAGAACTCCTCACAACACTCGAAAATGGGCTCCAAATTTGGCAAAAATGACATAACATGGAAACTAAAGCCAAGGTGCCATAGCGGGCTCATGAGCCCGAGCACCACAATAGCACCTCTGAGAAACGAACTCTTCTATCAAACTTATGCCATACCAAACCTTTGAGAAAGAAATGATTACGCACACAATAATCTTTTTGCCAATGTGAAAACGACAATCGCCCCCTCCCGTGGTTTGATTACATAATCAAAACCTGTCACATGGCGAAGTTTTAGTGGCGGAAACTCTGGCTCGTGACGGTGCCATCTGAAAGTTTCCGCCACGAAAATTCCTCCCCGTGGCAGTTTCATATTACATATTGATTCCTTAAATAAATTCAAGACATTTGATATTTCTCAGTTACATTCTAAGCCATGAATAAATCTATAAATTGGAAGAAAATTAGGATTTGCATTTCCACAGCCAATCATCAGAACTCCTGATGCTTTGGGAACGTACTTTCTCAAAAGAGGTGACAAGTCAGAGTAGTCTGCATACCAATTGAATGCTACATTACTTTTTCTTATATCTGGTATCCCAATACTTGGGATCTTTATATGCCGGCAAGTTTGAACTGGTATGTTTCATTTAAAGGATTTCGTTAATAAAAGTTATCCAGCATCTAGAGATCAAGCTAGAAAACAAGAACTTCCAGGTAGAATATGCACATGATACACTCTCAATAGGCAATGCCCCAGATAATGGGCACCAAGACATTCACATAGAGCATTCGAGCTATATATATATATATATATATATATATATATATATATATATATATATATATATATATATATATATATATATATATATATATATATATATATATATATATATATATATATATATATATATATATATATATATATAGAGCCAAAACAAGGTACAAAGACGAAGTCCAAAGACAAAGTCTTATTCCCAGTGTCATGACATTGATTGACGACGGGATAACTTTGTGCTGAGACCAAACTTATCGGTTTCACGAGTTATTTTGGAAGAGTCTTATAGATAATACAATATAGGAGTCACCAGATTCAATAATAGTAAGTAGACATTTTACAATCATTTATTTTGAAAACTAGTGCAAGGTAGCAAGAGACTAGATTTACTATCAAATTCCTCTCAAGATAATTTTTACTTAGTAAAGCATACAGCTCATGTTATTCTTTTAAACTAGTGCATCAATCAGATAATTCATGAAGACATATTTATCAGGATGCTAAATATATGTAGGTTAAGATACTGTTATTCACATATAAAGACTGTTATATGCCTTCAAACATAGTCCATTATGATGCAACATACTATCGACTCATTTGTTTAGATAATTTCTTAGAAATCATTCAAATAAGCAGAAACAGATATTATTAGAAAGACAACATATCCTTCAAAATAAAGCATTGCTTAACAGAAGTAATAAGTCTTATGTTAAGATTACTGCAGCGTTATAAAACATATTTAAAGCATCATAAGTTGCCAAAACTGTGCAGGGATGAATGAAACAAAAGGTTCTCAAAAAGATCAGAAAGAAACTTCTCTTCAATAAGATCGGCTTAAAGTCTGATCATGCATTTGCAGCATTTAAACTTAGGGAATAGATAGAACCTGAATAGCTTATAGGAGAGCTTCAGCTCAAGAAATCTATCATCCTTTTTAATGGTTAAAATGTCATTGAATCAAACTTTCTTGCTGCTAAAACACTGCTCCGAGTGCTCCACTCATTCAAGAACTTGAAAGTAGGTAGATGAGATCCCGGTTACCTGCAGTAGAACCAAAGCAAGTTAGCCTTTAAAGGGTAAAATGCTAAGCTACTAGCAGGTAAGCAAAAGAATCTCATGGCTTAACGCCCTTCAACCTATACAATAAATACGTCAGGATAAAACTTGTAGAAATGGTAAATCAGTAGATAAGATAGAGTAAGAGACACTCCCTTTATTCTGTTTTTTATAAAGGCGCACAGTGAATGGATTTTAGAGGCTCAACCTTTCATCATTAGCTTAGAAAACACCAAAACATGTGCAGGAAACATATTCCAGTATATATAACATCCTATCAACTCATGGAGGCACCGTTCCATCTGGTACATCTATCCTTTAACAACAACAACCTGACTACATACCCTTCATATCCAGATATGTGACTGTTTCAAACTCTGTGAAATTAATAGTAAAACATAGGTACCACATCAGCAAACCTACTACCATTTCTTTGGTCGGCCGACGAAGCTATCTATTTGGAAAGTGTAAATGGAAACGAGCAAGCAATAACTTCACAGTATACCAAGTAGCATGTGCATTATCAAAGTAACACTTTTACGCCCCGGATCATTCATTTTTCAAAGATTAAAATATTTAGAAACACGGTTAGATGGATTCGTCATCACCATCAGAACGCCTTCTTCAATGGTCGAGATGTTAAATATCCTTTGACTACTTCATATCTTTGACTTTGCCATATTCTTAGCGGCATTCTCAACTGCGAGTTAAAGCATGCTTCAATGCGAGGCGGAGAAAGCTCAAAGGATGAAGAGCATTGCGATGGCATAAGCACTAGATATGATAGGATTCTAGTCTTTTGCAGATTAAGCATGATCAATACTCAGAGAGAAGAAGGAGAGATATTGAAAAAGTGTAGAATCAACCAAGTTCTGAGCTAACTCTGTTATGCTCATTGCAAGACTTCATATATTGCACCGCTCTTTGCTCAAGAATTCAACTCTCATGCTTACGCTCCAAGAAATCTCGGAGAAAATGCGTAGCACATGCAACACCGCCGTGAAGTAAAAGTCGTGTTGCCATTTGAGCTCTCATGCTTTTTCTTGAGAGAAAAATTATAGCTTACGGTTGTGGAGTCTTGAAGTAGAATGCCGTCGTTTTCTTCTTTGTAGCTCTAAAACCCTAGAAGCGTCATTCTAGATACTATGTTCTGAGAATCAAAAGGTACCGTCCATGTGAGAAATTAAAAATAAGAAAAATAAAGAAATGTCATAAAAGCACCGAAAAGTTGGTGCCAAGATCAACTGCACATATTAAGTTTGACCCATTGGTTACAAACTCTTTAAAGCCTTAACATTTTATGATGTGATTCGTGCATACAAATGCATCTTCATGTAAATAATACCTCACATGCAAAAAATGCATGTAGTAGGCCACTTGGTGATCATGCATTAATAATGCATGCAAAATATAGTGCCAAAGGGAATACGTTCCTTATTTAAGTCAAAATGAATCTAGACTTTAAAGTGGGTCCTAATTTTAATATGGCTTTTGCCAAACACATGGCAAGCATGCATAGGCCATGCTCAACATATTTAAATCCATAAATGTGCCTTCAACGTGAATTTCAAAAAATCTAGTCATGTGAATGTAGCACCAACATATGGACATTCAAAAGAGGACGTTTGAAGCATGTAAAGGCAAAAAGAAGGCCTTAAAATAGATCTTGGGCCTAGGGGCCATACACAAATGACTTTAACAGTAGAGACACCAACTTTGCTTTAAAAGCACCAAACATATAAAACAGTGAACTCTCTGATTTTATGTAAGAAGCCGGAGTCCAAGACTAGTGCCAATAATGTTATATGACTTGAAGCCCTATAATCTAAGTCATTATCTTGCGCAAATAGTTAACACAAGATGCCCTCATAGGAAATGAGTTTCAATGACAATTCTGGTTTTCAAATGCTACACTATAACATCTTAGTCTGGGTCTAGATACATAGTTCTAAGAACTAGGTCCAATGGTGCCTAAGCCAGCCAATGAATATATATGTATATGTATATATATATATATAGCAAAATTTTAGCCTACCTCCTTCCGGGAAGCGAGGTAGGGCCCCTGTTTTTAGTACATAGGGAACAGGAGGGGTCCCTATGTACATAGGGACCCGTCCCGCAACCTATGTGTTCCTATAGGAACTTTGCCTCCCTAAAATAGATTAAGAAACAGAACTGTAAACAATTGAAACCGTAGACTTACTTGTATATTTTGAGTTCCTTCCACAAGAGAGATGATATTGCCCTGTTACTTTGGACTCCTTTAGGAGAGTACTGCAATCAGTCAAGGGAGATCCACATATTGAAGTGCTTTGTACAAAGATCACCATGGTAAACCAATGGAGATGTATAACTTCAAATTCTTGTCACATGTAAAAGAATCATAAACTTTGAGAAAAAACAAAAATGCACGTTATTCTGTTTATCATTGGTAAAAAGCCAGTATTAGTTAAAACCATGTTTCTGGTTTTATGCACATTTTGTGTATCATATGACCAATGAGATCAACAGAACATGTAATGCCATGTAGGCATTGAATCAAGTAGAATTGTAACCATAAGCCTTCCCATGCAATTGTTTTACATACAAGCAAATTTTGACAGTATATATACCTGTATAAGTCCACATTACTGTAAAAAATAAAAGTCTGCCCATTTCCATTCTACATTTTGACGCAGAGCAGTATTTCTTACACCATACGATCTGTGTCATGTCAATAGCTTTACTGATAGATGTAGTGCTTTTTACAGCTCCTTCCTGTTATAAGAGAACAATTGCAGATCTGAGTCAGATATATTACACATAGTAGGATCAAGTAAACCTGACAGTAATACTATTCTGAAAACTGGTACTCCAATATGTATACTCCATAAGACCCATGCTGGTTTAACCAGCACCCCGAAAGCACAGAATATATAGAGAGCCAAAACAAGGTACAAAGACGAAGTCCAAAGACAAAGTCTTATTCCCAGGTCATGACATTCGATTCTGACCAGGATAACCTGTGCCAGACCAAACTTATCGGTTTCACGAGTTATTTTGGAAGAGTCTTATAGATAATACAATATAGGAGTCACCAGATTCAGTAATAGTAAGTAGACATTTTACAATCATTTATTTTGAAAACTAGTGCAAGGTAGCAAGAGACTAGATTTACTATCAAATTCCTCTCAAGATAATTTTTACTTAGTAAAGCATACAGCTCATGTTATTCTTTTAAACTAGTGCATCAATCAGATAATTCATGAAGACATATTTATCAGGATGCTAAATATATGTAGGTTAAGATACTGTTATTCACATATAAAGACTGTTATATGCCTTCAAACATAGTCCATTATGATGCAACATACTATCCAGCTCTGTTGTTTAGATAATTTCTTAGAAATCATTCAAATAAGCAGAAACAGATATTATTAGAAAGACAACATATCCTTCAAAATAAAGCATTGCTTAACAGAAGTAATAAGTCTTATGTTAAGATTACTGCAGCGTTATAAAACATATTTAAAGCATCATAAGTTGCCAAAACTGTGCAGGGATGAATGAAACAAAAGGTTCTCAAAAGATCCAGAAAGAAACTTCTCTTCAATAAGATCGGCTTAAAGTCTGATCATGCATTTGCAGCATTTAAACTTAGGGAATAGATAGAACCTGAATAGCTTATAGGAGAGCTTCAGCTCAAGAAATCTATCATCCTTTTTAATGGTTAAAATGTCATTGAATCAAACTTTCTTCTTTTGCTAAAACTCGCTCGAAAGTGCTCCACTCATTCAAGAACTTGAAAGTAGGTAGATGAGATCCGGTTACCTTAGAGAGAACCAAAGCAAGTTAGCCTTTAAAGGGTAAAATGCTAAGCTACTAGCGTAGGTAAGCAAAGAATCTCATGGCTTAACGCCCTTCAACCTATACAATAAATACGTCCGGGATAAAACTTGTAGAAATGGTAAATCATTAGATAAGATAGAGTAAGAGACACTCCCTTTATTACTGTTTTTTTATAAAGGCGCCTGATGAATGGATTTTAGAGGCTCAACCTTTCATCATTAGCTTAGAAAACACCAAAACATGTAATGAAAACATATTCGGTATATATAACATCCTATCAACTCATGGAGGCACCGTTCCATCACAGTACATCTATCCTTTAACAACAACAACGACTACATACCCTTCATATCCGGATATGTATTTGTTTCAAACTCTGTGAAATTAATAGTAAAACATAGGTACCACATCAAAGCAAACCTACTACCATTTGCTGGTCGGCCTGAAAGCTATCTATTTGGAAAGTGTAAATGGAAACGAAAGCAAACAATAACTTCTCAGTATACCATTAGCATGTGCATTATCAAAGTAACACTTTTCTGCCCCGAGATCATTCATTTTCAAAGATTAAAATATTTAGAAAACTGGTTAGATGGGTCGCGTCATCACCATCAGACGCCGCCTTCTTCAATGGTCGAGATGTTAAATATCCTTTGACTACTTCATATCTTTGACTTTGCCATATTCTTAGCGGCATTCTCAAGCTACGGAGAGTTAAAGCATGCTTCAATGCGGGAAGCCGGAAAGCTCAAAGGATGAAGAGCATTAAGCGATGGCATAAGCACTAGATATGATAGGATTCTAGTCTTTGCAGTTAAGCATGATCAATACTCGCCCGTAGAGAAGAAGGAGAGATATTGAAAAAGTGTAGAATCAACAAGTTCTGAGCTAACTTCTGTTATGCTCATTACAAGACTTCATATATTGCACTCTTGCTCAAGAATTCAACTCTCATGCTTACGCTCAAGAAATCTCGAGAAAATCGTAGCATGCAACGGCGCCCGGCCGTAGTAAAAGTCGTGTTGCCATTTGAGCTCTCATGCTTTTCTTGAAAAATTATAGCTTACGGTTTGTGGAGTGATGGTAGAATGCGATCGTTTCTTCTTTGTAGCTCTAAAACCCTAGAAGCTGTCATTCTAGATACTATGTTCTGAGAATCAAAAGGTACACGTCCATGTGAGAAATAAAAATAAGAAAAAATAAAGAAATGTCATAAAGCACTTAGAAAAGTTGGTGCCAAGATCAACTGCACATATTAAGTTTGACCCATTGGTTACAAACTCTTTAAAGCCTTAACATTTTATGATGTGATTCGTGCATACAAATGCATCTTCATGTAAATAATACCTCACATGCAAAAATGCATGTAGTAGGCCACTTGGTGATCATGCATTAATAATGCATGCAAAATATAGTGCCAAAGGGAATACGTTCCTTATTTAAGTCAAAATGAATCTAGACTTTAAAGTGGGTCCTAATTTTAATATGGCTTTTGCCAAACACATGGCAAAAGCATGCATAGGCCATGCTCAACATATTTAAATCCATAAATGTGCCTTCAACGTGAATTTCAAAAAATCTAGTCATGTGAATGTAGCACCAACATATGGACATTCAAAAGAGGACGTTTGAAGCATGTAAAGGCAAAAGAAGGCCTTAAAAATAGATCTTGGGCCTAGGGGCCATACACAAATGACTTTAACAGTAGAGACACCAACTTTGCTTTAAAAGCACCAAACATATAAAACAGTGAACTCTCTGATTTTATGTAAGAAGCCGGAGTCCAAGACTAGTGCCAATAATGTTATATGACTTGAAGCCCTATAATCTAAGTCATTATCTTGCGCAAATAGTTAACACAAGATGCCCTCATAGGAAATGAGTTTCAATGACAATTCTGGTTTTCAAATGCTACACTATAACATCTTAGTCTGGGTCTAGATACATAGTTCTAAGAACTAGGTCCAATGGTGCCTAAGCCAGCCAATGAATATATATGTATATGTATATATATATATATATATATATATATATATATATATATACAAGTCTTTGTACTATGTAGGGCCTATACGAGTTGAATGTATCTATTCTGAGGATTATCTCAAGATTCCTCTAGATTCCCCAAGACTCTATGTGAAATCTCTTAGATTCCCTTATTTTCTACGAAGATTCCTCTAGATTCTCCAAGATTCCATCAAGATAACCCTAGCTTCTCAAACATTTAATGAAGATTCCCCTATAGATTTCGTTAAGATTCTCTTGCGATTCCTCTAGATCCCCAAAGATTGTCCCAACATTCCTCTTGATTCCCCAAGATTCTTGGTACATTCCTCTTGATTCCCCAAGATTCTTGGTACGATTCCACTAGTTTCTTAAAGATTTTACGAGGACTCTCCTAAATTTCCCATTATTCTACGAGTTATATAGGTTAAATTTAATGTTTCATTTAATAAACATATTCTCATGAAATTTCAATTATATAATTCGAATTCAATCACACAAATAGGAGTATGCATCTAGACCAAACTTATGAAGGTGTAGCTAAACCCATTGCTCGATATTCATCTAATGACCATCTTGACACAACAAATGACGTGTTGCACTCCACTTCTACGTTCTTTGTTCAAAACACTAATTATGCCATCCCTCAACTTGTTAGGCTTCGCCATTGTTTCTTGGTGAAAGTATTTTTGCAGGATATCATGAACAAAGAAGGTTAGCATTGCTTATGTTTGTTGTATCATGTTAGTTCTAATTCCTCCATTTGCCAACGTATAAAAAGCAGTGCTTGCATTTAGGGAAATAGAAGATATAATATTTTCATGCGCAACAACATGAAGTTTATGACGAAATTGTCTGAGGAAAACGATGTAAATTTGAATCAAATAGACCACATACAATTTTGTTTGAAGGATCTCTCAGGTGCAATTAATGGGATAACGTAATATTACTGTTATAACAAACAATACAGCGGATGTGATAATGAAGCAAATACACCTTATTCTAGTCATTTTCGAATATTTAAAGGCCTGAAGAAGTTTACATTGGAGGTGCCACTCAATCTTTACACTTCATACCTATTTGTAGCATAAGCTTCCCAGTTACTATGCACTTAAATTAGACCACAAAACTTGGTGTAAAACAAAAACCGGGTGCCACTTTGGATCATCAAAATATGCTTAGTGTTTTGCAAGCTTGACTTTTTACCATGGCCCCAAGAAATTAATATGCATTGCTGCGTTCAACGAGTCATTGCTCAACAATATCACACATTTAAGGCATTTGTTTCTCTTTGCAGCCTGTTCAGTTCCTATAGGTAGCAAAACCAGGAATGAAGAAAGGAGGCAAAAGGAGGCAAAAGGTGTTGCTCTGTATAATAACATGCCAGTGCCATGTTGCCCTATTCTCACAAAATCCTATAGGTAGCAAAACCCAGTAATGAAGAAAGGGAGGCAAAAGGTGTTGCTCGTATAATAACATGCGGTGCCATGTTTATATTCTCACAAAAATTAACGCCACTCGTTAGCAAAATTGAAGATTGAAAATGGATGATCCAGAAAAACTAGAAACGTCTGGAGCACCAACGATAGAAAATTCATTAAAGTGCATTATATAGGACTTGGTTTGCTTCGGCTGGGCATTTGCAAATTGTGAATAGCCAAATGCGCTGCATCGTTAATGGATTCTCCTATTGCATGCAACTTGCTTTTTAGGACATGATTTAATACAATGGCTATAGTGCACTATTGAAGCAAACTACCTCACGAGGAAATAAAAGCTTATAGCAATTGAAGTCGAGTACACTATATTTCTGAAAGCGAGGTTGCAAATAGAACACAATCGGCACATTTCAATTCATCATCAATATCGTATTTCATTTTCTAGAAAAATTACGGGGTATACATTAATGAAACATGAGAGCTTGCCAAGTTTGTTGAGCCTCAGTTACAAGCGTACAAAAAAATATACTTAGCCATTTAATTTGTTCACAATGGTGGGTGCTTAACAAGCTTTCTACGGATGAATGGGTCTGCCTAATATCGGCCTACTTTGGAACGCAAATAGCAAATAAGCTTGACATCTGTTGTAAGCAACACCATGGACATGTTCAACATGGATTCGACCAATCTGAGGACTCCTCAACAACACACTAGATAACAAAAGACAATCTATTGAAGTAAAAATGACGCCCTATTGTGAAAAGACCATATTCTTTGCTCCCACACTAAAAATGGCACAACCTCAAAAACAAATCCTTCTCTATAAAAGCTCTCACGGCCTAAAACACACACAAAGATCTGATTATACCTTGCGGAACCTTCAATGCATGCAAATAGATAAACCACATGAATCAAGTCACGGTATAAGAAAAAATCTTGGCGGGCAAATGTGTAAATGCATCGAACATCTACTTCAAGTAATGCAGCAGGCCTCATAAAGTCAAAAAAGTCAAAAAGTTGTGCAAAAGTCCCGGATCGTGCATTTACATTTGGTTGCCCAAATCAAGTTTTAAGCAAAGTGTTAAAAGCGGCCTGGTATTCAAAACCACATCGTAGCTTGAATTCTAGAACGACTAAATATGGTAGTGCTCGCTCTCTGTCACCGGTTGTATTAACAATGAAACAATTATTCATTCATTATTAGAGTGTAAGATGGTGAGGAAGATAATGATCAACCCCCTGGTCCAAAGCTCATTGTGCTTGGTCAACAAAATTCCAAATACACAAAACAAACTGGCCAAGCACAGAGGCTGCCCAAAATTATCAATGACCATTGTTTCTTGCACGGCCAACTACCCATAAATTCCCATGTTGATCAAGCTTGCGAGAATAGTTGGACAAATTTTTTTCTTCTAAAAAATAATTGTCACGGAGAACCATACATCATCTTAAAGTGTGAAGAAATATTACATTCACAAACAAACTATGCTAACCTAAAATGCAAGGGAAATAGTTTCTTTGTTCCAATATCACATCAAAATGTGAGAACTTCATAAAACCACAGCCCATGGGGAAATTAATCAAAATAGACACAAGACTCAAAAATGTCTCAAAGACCCACAGTATAGCAGCTATCATACAGGGGATTTCACAAAGAAGGTGAAAATAGTTAAATTCACCGGAATGGGCAGTAAACACAAGATGATAGCATAAACTACTTAAAAGCAGCCATATTCATTGGGTTACGATGCTTGCATCAAAATAAGACTGAAAAAAAGCTTCATATGAAAAGCGAGGGTGGGGCTCCATTCATTTCTAAAGATAGGTAGGGGAGAAGTGTCGATTAGGGTTTCACTTCCACTTAAAAAATTGAAAAATCAGAATCTTGAGGGAATGAATTACATGAATAGTCGGCTACAACCTAGTTTTAGACAATAAAGGAGCACCTTTTTTTTTCGAGGGGTGAGAATATGTACCGCCAATGATTCTTTAGCTTGATTATCTTCCACGGCTTGCAGCAATGCCTAAAGCGCATGGGACTCTAGACCATGCAAAACTCCACCAACAAGGCCATCCATGGCCTCATTCTGCCGATTAGTCCAAATAAACGAGCAAAAAAAAACGAGATAGCAATACATACATCACGGGAAAAGTGGACACAATGGTGACCATGTTTCGCATCAAAGTATCCAAAGCGCGCTTAGAGTAGTCCCAAAAGTCGAATCAGTACAGCGTGAGAAATTATCGTTCTATGCTTTACCAAAATCATATAAATTGAAAAGAAACAAAAGAAACCTAGTTGTTAGCAAAAATGGCGATCAATTTGTAGCATAATAAAGAAACAAAACCTTTTGGCATAGTTTTTGCAAACCAAAGCCGCCATTTCAGATTTTTAGATGCCAAGCGGGATTAAGATAGGTCTTTCGTGCTGATTACGATATAATAATAGCCAATATCACCTATAGCGAGTTAGACCTAGAGCTTTTGAATATCATACAATCCCATATGCATGATAAGGCGATCCTTGAAGAATGGTCTAGACAATGAATAGAATAACATAGCTACAGAAGGTCGAGATCCTACTACCTGACCGGCAAATTTCGTCGGAGAATCAACCATAATTCTTTGTTGTCTTTTTTTGAGAGAACTTAGGACCTCCTTCAAGCATTGTCTGAGTGTTTGCAGTAGATATCTTCAAAGACATATTGCTCCAAGAGAATCTGCACATAGAAGAGAATAACAAAATTTATAGAGAAATCATGGAGTCCACGGCTAATATGTTTTGTATATCTTGCCTCTTCTCCCAAAAATCATTGCAAATCAAATGCAGGTGAGAGGGGCCTTGGAAGGTAAACATTAATCTCTACGTGCAAAGGAGCCTCTCTACAAAATTGCACAATGTTCTGCATATAAGAAAATGGCGATGATCGATTATCACGTAAGTACAAATTTGAATGAATCTATATCAAGTAGACTTTTTAACGTGCTGCATTTGCATGAAAATACTCTATCTGAATCCAGCTGCCATTTACCTGCATCATCTATTTGATTGAGCTCAGCATATTTGAGCCATAAAAAATATACATTGGTGCGGGATGCACATAGCTAAACAAATGGATTTCTAGCGTGAACAAATGTCAGAACTTCCCTATCAAAACCTATCCTTTTGGCTTAGGACACGGGCTGAGCTCATGAATGCTAGCTACCAAAATCCAAGACCTCGAACCATAATCTTGCCACCGTTCATTCATACCCCATAATCTCATCTTGCGGAGCAAACATCATACCCCATAATCTCATACCATCATGCAAGCCGCGTGCCGAATTAAAAAAACCTCAAAGCCGCATTAGGTTCGGATTTAAAGTCTGAGGAGCCCCATTGCCATATTTCAAAAGCCCAAAGCCGTGCGCCATAGCGGAATGCATAGATGAATAACAAGGCTACGTAGCTAGAATGCATGGATGAACTCAAGCTTTGCGGATTGGATTATAAAACCCGACCACAAAATCAAGGAATGAATTATAGAATCTCCAAAACATTCAAGCTATGGAGGCGGCCATAGCCGACTCTGGACGGAAAGGAAAAGAAGAAGGCCATGGCTAGGCAGGAAGGAAGAAGGAAATAATGGCGGGCATTTAGAGACAATTAATATGCCGGCTAAATCTGAGCATTTCTCGTATTTTTAGCCACTTTTTTTTATTTACTGCGCCGCGTGGTTGCAAATAAATCTAACTTGTAGATACCTAAAAGTTGCACCTTCCTTTCATTTTCACAAGAAAAAATCAACGCATAGGATTGTGCCTCCCTCCCTATCCAAAGGTAATGAGATGTGGGGCATGCCCCATGCATATTATGGATATCCAACGGCTGTAACCTCGCCACCTCGCAGCCTTTCTAACAAACGGCCTAGATTCGTTTGAGTATATAGACACGGTATATGATCACCAACGATAGAAAATTCATTAAAGTGCATTATATAGGACTTGGTTTGCTTCGGCTGGGCATTTGCAAATTGTGAATAGCCAAATGCGCTGCATCGTTAATGGATTCTCCTATTGCATAAAGAATGCAACTTGCTTTTTAGGACATGATTTAATACAATGGCTATAGTGCACTATTGAAGCAAACTACCTCTGAGGAAATAAAGCATAGCAATTGAAGTCGAGTACACTATATTTACGAAACAGTTGCAAATAGAACACAATGACACATTTCAATTCATCATCAATATCGTATTTCATTTCTAGAAAAATTACGGGGTATACATTAATGATTAAGCAACGAGCTTGCCAAGTTTGTTGAGCCTCAAAGTTACAGCGTACAAAAATATGCTAGCCATTTAGCTGTTCACAATGAATTGGGTGCCCAACAAACTTTCTGGATGAATGGAGTTGCGCCTAATATCGACCTACTTTGGAACACCAAATAGCAAATAGCTTGACATCTCAGGTGTAAGCAACACCATGGACATGTTCAACATGGATCGACCAATACAGGACTCCTCAACAACACACTAGATAACAAAGACAATCTATTGAAGTAAAATGACCTTGCCCTATTGTAGAAAGACCATATTCTTTGCTCCCCACACTAAAAAATATGGCACAACCTCAAAACAAATCCTTCTCTAAAAGGAAAACTCGCCGGCCCTAAAAACACACAAAGATATCATTATACCTTGGGAACCTTCAATGCATGCAAATAGATAAACCACATGAATCAAGTGCGGTATAAGAAAAAATCTTGGCAGGCAGCAATGTGTAAATGCATGAACATCTACTTCAAGTAATGCAGCAGGCCTCATAAAGTCAAAGTCAAAGTTTGCAAAAGTTGGATCGTGCATTCTGGCTGGTTGCCAAAATCAAGATTTTCGCAAGTGTTAAGTGTTTGGTATTCAAAACCACATACATTAGCTACTTGAATTCTAGAACTTGACTAAATATGGTAGTGCTCTGCTCTCTCTGTCTGATTTGTATTAACAATGAAAACAATTATTCATTCATTATTAGAGTGTAAGATGGTGGGGAAGATAATGATCAAGCACCCACGGTCCAAAGCTCATTGTGCTTGGTCAACAAAATTCCAAATACACAAAACAAAGGGACTGGCCAAGCACAAGAGGCTGCCCAAAATTGTCAATGACCATTGTTTCCATTTGCACGACAACTACCCATAAATTCCATGTTGATCAAGCTACGGAGAATAGTTGGACAAATTTTTTCTTCTAAAATAATTATGCGGAGAAACCATACATCATCTTAGTGTGAAGAAATATTACATTCACAAACAAACTATGCTAACCTAAAATGCAAGGAAATAGTTTCTTTGTTTCATATCACATCAAAGTAAGCGAACTTCATAAAACTGCATGACCCATCGAAATTAATCAAAATAGACACAAGACTCAAAATGTCTCAAAAGACCCACAGTATAAGCGACTATATGCAGGATTTCACAAAAGAAAGGTGAAAATAGTTAAATTCTGGGATAATGATAAACACAAGATGATAGCATAAACTACTTAAAAGCGGCCATATTCATTTAGGCCGATGCTTGCATCAAAATAAGGCGAAAAAGCTTCATATGAAAAGCGGCCCGGGCTCCATTCATTTCTAAAGATGGTAGAGGGAGAAGTGTCGGTTCGGTTTCACTTCCACTTAAAAAATTGAAAATCAGAATCACGGAATGAATTACATGAATAGTCCGGCTACAACCTAGTTTTTCGACAATAAAAAGGAGCACCTTTTTTTTTTCGAGGGGCCGAATATGTACCCTTGATGATTCTTTACCTTGATTATCTTCCACGGCTTGTATGTGCCTAAAGCGCATGGGACTCTAGACCATGCAAAACTCCTCCAACAAGGCCATCCATGGCCTCATTACCTGCCAGTAGTCCAAATAAGCGAACAAAACAAAAGCAGGATAGCAATACATACATGCAGGGAAAAGTGGACAACGGTGACCATGTTTCCCGCATCAAAAGTATCGACAAAGCGCCTTTCAAAGTATCCCAAAATTCGAATCGGTCGCGTGAGAAATTATGGTTCTATGCTTTACAAAATCATATAAATTCGAAAAGAAACAAAAGATTGAAAGCATGTTAGGGTGTACCACTTTTGGAACACATAAAAATTACATACACTAGGTACTTTAAATTGGGTACTTTTTAATTTTCTTTTCACTAAAACTAACTCAAAAATCAAAATAAAAAGTCAATGTCATGTTAATATTCAACCTTAAAGATAAAACTAGTGTTATTAAACCAAAATAAATACAACAATTCTAAAATGTAGCTTTTATTGAGATATTACACAAGTACCGGTGCCAATTTGGATACCTTTTTGGGTACCTTTTTAGTCCCTAAATGATACTTTTTAAGGTACACCCTAACATGCTTTTACCCAAAACCTAACCTGTTAGCAAAAATGGCGGATCAATTTGTAGCATAATAAAGAAACAAAACCTTTGGCATAGTTTTGCAAACCAAAGCGCCATTTCGGATTTTTAGATGCCAAGCAGGATTAAGATGGGTCTTTCGTGGTGATTACGATATAATAATAGCCAATATCACCTATAGCGAGTTAGACCTAGAGCTTTTGAATATCATGCAATCCCATATGCATGATAAGGCGATCATGAAGAATGGTCTAGACAATGAATAGAATAACATAGCTACAGCCGGCGATTCGAGATCACCTGCCTGAGACCAACAAATTTTCGAAGAATCAACCATAATTCTTTGTTGTCTTTTTGGAAGAACTTAGGACCTCCTTCAAGCATTATGCGAGTGTTTGCAGTAGATATCTTCAAAGACATATTGCTCCAAGAGAATACGCACATAGAAGAGAATAACAAAATTTAGAGAAGTCATGGAGTCCACGGCTAATATGTTTTTGTATATCTTGCCTCTTCTCCCAAAAATCATTACAAATCAAATGCACAGGTGGGGCCCTTGGAAGGTAAACATTAATCTCATTGCGAGAGCCTCTCTACAAAATTGCACAATGTTCTGCATATAAGAAAATGGCGTGCGTCGGTATCACGTAAGTACAAATTTGAATGAATCTAAATCAAGTAGACTTTTAACGTCTTTGCATTTGCATGAAAATACTCTATCTGAATCCATTTTTGCCATTTACGCATCATCTATTTGATTGAGCTCGACATATTTGAGCCATAAAAATATACCCGCGAGATGCACATAGCTAAACAAATGGATTTCTAGCGTGAACAAATGTCAGAACTTCCCTATCAAAACCTATCCTTTTGGCCACGGACGGACTTTGAGCTCATGGATGATTTCTTTGCAAAATCCCAAGACCTCGAACCATATCGCGCCACCCGTTCATTCATACCCCATAATCTCATCTTTGCCGGAGCAAACATCATGCCCATAATCTCATACCATCATGCAAGCGCGTTGCCGAATTAAAAACCTCAAAAGCCAGCATTAGGTTCGGATTTAAAGTCACGAGGAGCCCCATTGCCATATTTCAAAGCCAAAGGCGGCCATAGCGAATGCATAGATGAATAGCAAGGCTACGTAGCTAGAATGCATGGATGAACTCAAGCTTTGCCAGATTGGATTATAAAACCGGCCACAAAATCAAGGAATGAATTATAGAATCTCCAAAACAATCAAGCTATGGAGCGGCCATAGCCCGACTCTGGAAGGAAAAAAAGAAAGAAGGCCATGGCTAGGCAGCAGGAAGGAAGAAGGAAATAATGGCGGGCATTTAGAGACAATTAATATACCGGCTAAATCCGAGGCATTTCTCGTATTTTTAGCCACTTTTTTGTGCACTGCGCCCGCGTGGTTACAAATAAATCTAACTTGTAGATACCCTAAAAAGTTGCACCTTCCTTGCATTTTCAAGAAAAAATCAGCATGGGATTGTGCCTCCTCCTATCAAAGGTAATGAGATGTGGGGCATGCCCCATGCATGACCCATGGATATCCAACGGTGTAACCTCGCCACCTCGTGACCTTTCTAACAAGCGGCCTAGATTGGTTTGAGTATATAACTACGGTATATGATGGGGGTACATCTAAGTAATTTTATATATATTATGATATATACAAGTCTTTGTACTATCAGTGGGTTTATCAACTATAGTTTATCAACATCTGTAAGTAAAGTTCAAGATTAAGAAGATCAGTTTATGCCCATGAACGTGAATCAATTATAAAGGTTAGAACGAAACTTTGAAGTAAAAAGCAAAAAGGAATATTCATCGATAAGGATCGCCAAAAAAACATACGAGAGATTCGGCTGGTTCTTGAAGTTTGGAGTTTAAATAAAATCTCGATTCATATAGTCGTGTTCGTAGGTGGAATGATAAATCGGATGCGAAGTGCATTCTTTGTGTGTGGACATGCATTAATAGATAGACATATAGAAGATAGAGAAGGGAAGAGGGCGTTAAGTACATTAATTATCTCATAACGAGTCCGGGAGGAGGAAAGAACTTCGACAAATTTGCTAGCACATATACACACATGCCTTCCAATTTTCTTGGGCTACTATTTTTATCAAAAAGTTTATGCACATATGTGTGTGCTTGAAACTTTAAATGAAGGAACATAATTAAGTAGAGATAAGCTAACTATGCATATTAAAGAAGAGATGCCCAATCTTAGAATTAAAAATTTTTTTTGCTCTTCTATCTCCTTATTATGGAGTGCACTATCAACAAATTTCTTTTGGACAATAGGTGAGCAGGAGTGTACAAAGTTGATTTGGTCATCTATAGTGGAAACTAAGTTGATAGGTCATCTATAGTGGAAACTTCTGTATGAAGATTTAGGCACGAAAGTTAGAAGCTATAAAGTGACCTTGCTCAACAAGGGCAAATAAAAAAGTCAAGGTAAATTTAGCTAACTTGAAGAAGTTAAAAGTATTATTTGATGCATGTGTTGAGTTGAGCACACACATGAGTACTCATAACAATGCTTAACCTTTGCACAATGCAAAAATTGGCCCATTGGCATCAAATTATGCTAACTGTTATTATGGCACATAGAAAGATTAACTTCGGTTTGTTTCTCTCATTAGTCCTAACGAGGAGGCATGTCCTTAGCATAGTATGGTATCTACTTAGAGCTCAACGTCCTCCCCCTAGTATAATGCCCATCGTCAGGTACGTCCTCCTGCCCCCTAGATTCCATCGAGATTCCCTTAGATTCTCAAAAATTTTAAGAAGATTCCCTAGATTCCTAAAAGATTCTCTTAGATTCCTGTAAGTTCTACAAAGATTCCCCAACATTCTAAGATCCTCTGAGAGATTCCCCTAGATTTTTATTAAGATTCTCCAAGATTCTCTAAGATTCCATCTAAATTCCCATAATTCTTAAAGATTCCATGAAGATTCCTCTAGATTGTCCTAGATTCCCAAAGATTTGTGTGAGATTCCATAAGATTCTCTAAAGATTCCCCTAGATTCCAAAAGAATGCTTCAAGATGCCTCTAGATTCTTAAGGATTCTATGAATATTCTCCTACATTCCCTCAACCTACCATAGATTCCTTGAAACTCGAAGATTCTTAGTATTCGATCACGTTGGCTCCAACTGCGACAAAATAGTGCCAAAGCACCACTCCTTGGAAAGGTCTCTGTGAGAGGAATCAACGGCGTAGGCCCCACCTTCATCCGACCCCCTCTCGCAAGCTCACGGGCCTTGAAGTCGACAAAGCGGAGGAAGCTTCCTTGAAAGTCCATTCATAAATACTTTGCCACCTCACTACCTTTTATTAATGAGGGTGCCTTTTTTATTAATGAGGGTGCCACCTCACCTTCTTTAAAAAAAAAAAAATCAATTTAATATTAAAAAGTTAATGGCTAGGATTTATGCTCACCTTTTAATCTAACGGTTGAGATCTGCTGCACCAACTTCTTTTTTTTTGGCACCTTCCTTGCACCTTCTTCACAAAAATCAAGGGCTAGGATTTATTCTCCCCTTTCGATCCAACGGTTCGGGGATGTGGTGCATGCCCCATGCATGCCCATGCATGCCCATCAGCCATCCATGCACCTCGGTGAGGTGGCACTATCTGGCCTTTCATTTAAGTGATTGGACTACTTGGGATGAATCTCTATGAACATGCCCATGGGATGACAAAACACACATCTAATACGTGTATATATACAAGTTTTTGTACTATAAATGGGTCTATGAACTGTGGTTTACGAAATATTTTTTTTTTTTTGAGAGAGCGTGTTTTTTTTTTATATTATATAAAAGAAAGTACAATGCTTAAACAAGAGAATTACTTGGGGAGTAGACTCAACTTCTTCATTCCCTTAAGCTGCGAAACTTATTCAAAGCAAAAAATAGCACATATACACGTTAAGCCGCAATTATCCCTCCACATGAAACCAAGAGTTGCAAGATGATCCAAAAGAGCCAAAGGCCCTCGAAATGATACATCTTGTTCAGAAAATTATACATATAATCTGAACAGCTGAAATAAAAGGAAGATGTGTGGCATAGAAGACAGTAGCCAAATGTAACAGGCATATCGATTGCACGAAGGAGAACGCGTTTGGAGAAGCATATGCTCAAACATAGCGATATTTGAGCACATCAAATCCATATGGACGGTAAAGCATTTTGGCATCGGTACCAAAATATCTCATAACTCCATATGGACAACCAAGGCATTTTGGCATCAGTACCAAGATTTCTCTCAATCTTCAGAATTTGAGAGGCTTGACAAGCATAACAGTACTTGAAAAGCAACCTAGATGCTTCCATTGCTTATGTTTTATACGAAAAGAGTTTGCCATGTATCCCCTGTCTCTTCAATTCAAAACAATGAATTACGATTAACATGAGAAATTCTCACCAAACCGAACCTTTCTTATCATCCTTAGCAAAATATGGATCTTCACGCTAGCAAGGAAGAGTGAAGAGATATGGCAATATAAAATTGTTCAAGAATTTCTTGGACAAAAAAATTGTCCTTTGTAAAGGAAAAACATCTTGTCTCCTCTCCATAACCACGAATCCTGCTGAAAAACTCATCTCCTCTTCACCTTATAGGCCAATATCCCTTCGGACAAAACCCTTCACATTGACCATATCCAAGAAAAGGGAAAGGACATAATGCGAGCATCAAAGAAGAGAGCCACGTTTGTGTTTACCTATTTCACGTAGGGCGAAGAAGCCGATTGTAGCCCTGGAAAGGAGAAAAAATATGTAATCATGCGGATCTATTTTTAGAAAATTCTTGAAGCGGGAAATTTATGCTTTGCCCCGCTAGCAAGCGATCGGTTTTTGGGCACCTAGGCGTGCTTGTGATCTGGGATCTCGGAAGAGGAGGCGGTTTCCTCCTTCCCGCCCTAACCGCCAAGAAACGAGCGCTCGCCATAACCGCCTCCTTAAAATGGTTTCTGAAATATGGGAAAAAATTCAAGATTAAGAATGGCAGGAATGGCAGCATGCATCTAGTCCAAACTCGTGAAGTTTTAAGCTAAACCCTTTGCCCGATGGCCATTCAATGCAGCTGATCATTGTCTATTAGAATGGAGACTTGCAATTAGATTTCATTTGATGACTCTCACGATAGCGAAGCAAACTCGCCCATTTTTGTGAAGGGTGTCCCCACTTTTTCAACGCAACGTGTCTTTGGCTCAAATGAAGTTAAATTGCATCTCCTTTAACAATGAGCATAGATATTTGGTGAACAGTCTACATGCATCCACACACCTCATTGATAAACAAACTCTTTGATAAATATGTTGTTCCCTGCTTATCAACTTCATTTATTTTTTTATTCTTGATGCGTATCCAATTTTATTGAAGGCAAATTCAAAAGTGGTATCAAATGTACAAACAAAAAGCATGTCCTTGAGTCCTAGGTGAAGTAGTTTGGGCTTTCTCAGGAACACTCAACGATAGACATTTCTGTATAGGTATACACTATTTGTAGTTGAAAGGTGCATTTTTGTACTATAAAATGGGCCTATGAACTATAGTTTCTGAAACACAGGGAAGCCCCAAAATATCATGCCTTGCAATTTTGGCAATGCTCTAATCCTTTGCTTTATGATTACTCTACCACTGGGTCTTCTCAACCAATTCCCTTCGCCATTATGCTTTTAATACCTCAAGCTCTGCCATATACCAACAATTCAATCCTCACGTCATCTACCATGTCGTGTTCATCTCAAGATGGTAGTCCCATTAGACATGCTCTTAATACACTCTTAGCCCCAATGAACTGTGGTCGTAACTATAAGCTGGTTAACGAAACTCTTTGCGGGTAAGTTTACACGCACGAAAGGCGTTAATCTGGGCACCCATCTCGGGAGAAAGTCTCAAATTGAAATACACATGCCATATTAGCACAAGCGAAGCAACAAGCACAAGATTCATATGTTTATAAATTGAATTGGTTTTTAACATCCACGGCGACCAAAAGTCTATCGGACATGTAAGAGCTTAACCAACATCCGACAATTAAAATTGCAAAGGAAAATGCCAATTAATACAATAGACATGAGCTGAGCCATTAGGCAAAAATTGCAAAGGAAGATATCAATTAATACAATAGCATGAGCTATGGCTTCAAAATGACTTTTGTTGATGAGTCAACGTAGGTGGATAGACACCTACGACAATCAACAATCTTATTTTTTAAAAGAGAAACTTGCACCATAACAGCTAGACAAACTCGCATACTATCAAGAGAATCTAGAAAAAAAATCATAAGCTGCTTCTATGCAACCCAAGGACAAATTAACCACATCAGCCAAAAGACACAATCCACATATGCACATAATGTGCTAGAATCCTAAAATTGTATAGACATTTGAACATGAATCCTAATATTCGTTAGGAGACTTTGAAAGAATGGATATCCGCGCTTCTTTCCTCCATTTAAATGCATCAAGAATGTAACTTGCAGACAACAAGTACACATCTGCATCAACAGCTTCTCTTGGTGGTCCTGCATTTATAGCTGCATCAACAGCTTCTCTTGGTGGTCCTACATTTATGATGGTCCTACAACTCTGCTATAATTTGCTCTTGCTATTTTGCATATGTTATTGAAATGCGTATTGATCTAGTTGGGGATTTCAATAAAGCTTTTGATCGTCACTCTATTCTAAACTACTCCTAAATAGGCATCCAAATATAGAGGCATAAAGATATCAATAAAAGAAAACACTATCCTTTTTCATATTAATTTGGCTTGGCAATATATTGTTACCTAAATTAACTAAAGCATCAAACCCCAAGAGTGACTTGAAAATACAATCCATCTCTTCTACAAAATGCTTGAGTTATTATTAAAAAAAGAAAAGATACGCATGCAGAGAACCCGAATAGCTTTGAATAGCTTTAATACTTGCTCCTGACGTAATTCTCAATGTGTGCAAACTTTAGTATGAACAACGACCGACGCAACAAAGAATGGCACCTACGTATAAAACATCCAAAGTTTAAACAATGTCAAAATCTTGCCTTTGCAAAAGATAAACTCATGCCTTACTTTTTAGAAATCTTGGGGTGCAAGCAATAGTTCTTTTAATACTTTGCCTTTACAGCTTTAAGATATGGCATGAAACAGTTTCGCGAGATTTGTTGCATGGAAACAGGTAATGAAGCTGTTACAGACATACTCGAGGGTGGGCTTGCCTTCACATAGCACCATTGAAAATCTCACACCTTTGAAAATAGCACCAATGTAGCAAAGTTTTGAAGTAAAAATGGTTGTCATTTAATCATTGTCTGTGAAAGTGGTCGGGTTCAAGCAGATAATGTTCCCATATTACGATATTTATCTCCTTTGTGACAATATGAGGAGTTAACGGTGGTCCTCAATAACAAAGAAGCAAAACGATATGCCAAATTAAGTAGTATGGAACCTGAAACACAGTTAACTAGGCATATTTACCTCATGCTCTGCTTCTTCAAAGGCTCGCATTCACCTAGGCAATAGTTGCAAATGCACAACATTGAAATGCCCATGAGACTTGCTTGCCTTTTGCAGAACTTGAGAAAAAAATTACACTATATTAAGATGCTAAACATGAAGGACAGCTATTTCATTAAAAAATAAATGAAATGTCCAAACAATCTCCCACAGGTTTGTCGATTCTAAACCCAGTGCAGCCCATTATGGCGCCATTTACATTCCCTGGTAACTTACCAAAATTCTACCAGAGAACGGCCTAATTCTGTGTGGCCACTTCCAAATAAGTGAAGATTAGTTTGTTCAAAATGGGCTATTCACAGATTGCACGCTTCAAATTAAGATCCATTGAGCAGCAGACCACATTTACGAAAACAATGAGCAGCAGAGATCGTCAAATATCCTATTTGCCAGCATTTGCAATTGTTCCAAAAAAAACAGTAATGGCTTAAGTCTGTCATTAATATAATTCTTTTCTATTTGCATTTAAAGGCTCAAAGATGAGAAGATAAAGCAGATACCCATTGACATTGATGGCTGGCAATTGGGGTGTCGGAATGCGGGAAAGCTCAGCCAATTGATCAAGATTGACACTGTGAGGCAAAAACAAAATACTATGCTTGGGGCAATTAAGAGCAAGGCTGAAAAGGGTAAATCTAAGAAATGCAAACAGTTGAACTAATAATGCAATTAGCATGGCAGCCCCCTTGATTCTAAATCTTCAAACAAAATCAACACATCTCAATGTCTAGAGTGACCGTGCAATTCAGGCCCTCAATGAAGAACGCATTTGAAGCTATAAAAAAGAAATGCAAACAAAGACCATCTCTTTGCACTCTAATGTACCTTAAAATCTGCAGCATATGGCAAAGGCCTTGGAGGCGGTCGAAATGTGTCCAAGGGAGAGAGCTGTTCAATGTTCTTGGAATAAGACCAGACGATGGAGATAAGATGACTTGATGTGGTGGCAAATCTCGTGTCCCTGCTCTATCACAGACCTGCATACTGACAATGGCCATTCATTAGATGACTCAGTAGAACAATAATCTTCTACAACAGTACCATTGGAAAACTGGCGTTCAAATGCAGTGCCTGGATTAGAGAACGACCTCTATCTGACAATTTTACACAACATATCTTATATTAGGAGACAATAAGCTTTCAATTCTCAATCGTTTGCATGAAAATTCCCATGCTCAACCATGGATGCCATAAATAGTTTGTATGGAAATACTACATCTACAAACTGACCATATATTTTAAGTATATTCAAGTAAACATTTCCCAACCATCTACACAAAAACAATGTCGTTAATATCATCAGCATCCTCTAGAATTCAATAGAACAGTGTATAAAGCTTACCGGATAGCATTAGAACTGTAAACACATGCTAGCCCTCGTCAGTTTGACAGATCAGGATAAGATCTGATGAGCATATAATGTACAGACAAACTAGAATGAAATATGACAGTACAACTTAACTACAACAAGTACAACTTAACTATAACAGCATGATAAAACGAAAAATCACAGAAGAACTCAAAAACTTAACATTCTACTCACCGGATTAGCATTCGACCTGTTGTATCCAGATTTCCTTGCTACCCAAACTAAGCAAAGAACAGGTCCGTGGCTCGGGTTGTTGGCATAATCGATCCCCTCAAATACAAAGAACAGGAATATAAGTGATGAAATTTGAGAATTAGAAGGAAAAAAGAAGTCTACGGACAGGGGAAGTTGGGCGGCTTCATCTGTGGCAGAAGATCTGGCGTGGCTTCAAGCAAGCAGGCAATCTATCGAGAAGTAGATAATGGGATGATGATCCGTGGCATGCAACCTGATCATGCCGCAACTCCCACATCCCTGAATCAAGAAAGAACGACCAGACCAAACATTCACACTCCATTTGAAGACATTTTTGTTGCCTAAAATACCCGTTCTGGCGCCTTTCTAATTAAAGGACCTAAAGGACCTAAAGGACAGGTCCAAACATGGATCAGACTGCCAATGCTTTCATATTCTCAACCTCCACTTGAAAAGCTTACTTTTTAATCTTTCTCAATACAGAGCTAGTTCTAAAAGTTGTCCTAAGCCCAGTCCTGGCCAGCCTCCCAGTTTACTTAACATTTGAGCTTATTATCACCTCACAAAGCACCAAGCTCAATATCCACATGCTACTTGGGAAACCATGTGCCAATTCCAACTCTTCCCGTAATCCAACTGGCACAAACCCACAGAATGCCTATGGTGATGGAAAGAATGGAAAGAAGCTGATGTTAATATTTGGCAGAAACAGATGGACAACCTCCTCAAGCTATGCCACTAGAGCTATGGCGGGAAAGCAAGAAATCAAGAAACCCAAATGAGCAAGATCTCCCACATGAAATTGAGATATAATCGCATTTTGCCGCAAACAAATCCAGAGCAGCAACTTGGAACTTACCATTCGAGCAAAGCATATTGCCACGAAAAAAAATCGTAGCGACCATGAAAGCCGTAGTTTTGCAGAAAGATGTTTCAACTCAGATGCAAGACTTGCTGTATTACCTCAGATGATAAAAAACCTACTCTATTAAAACCGAAATAATCAGCTTACCTCTAATGCGTTCTGTGACCCCTTCGGTGGCCCAAGCCATGCTAAGGAAACTCTACTTTGACTTGCTCAGTATATATCGGGATAGAATAATGAGCTTAGGATATAGAGTCTGTGCCAAACACTCTGCTGATCTGGATTTAGTTTAATAAACCCAGCGTATCCATCGAATTACAGATATATCATAAAACAGAGTCCACACGTGAGCTTCAAAAATCTAATCTGCAACTGGTTGAGCTCCATTCAAACGTATCTCTTCTTGGCCTATGCATTATAAAACATCAATGTCAAGAAGAAAATGGAGAAATAACTGCTACAATGGATCTTCAAAACAAAAGCCCTAACAATGCATTGAATATGGAGTATCAATAGAGTTATGAAATCTTCTAGCAGGCTTTTATTCAGTATACCAAGCATGTCATTGCTTAATTCTACTGATCCACAAATAAGGCACATGTAAAAGCATCATCCTCACCAGTTGAAGGAGACGATTCTGCTGATTTTTCTAGGGTCTCTGCAAGTGGAACACCTTCAGAGGAAAGAAACGAGAGGAGGCCGTAGGCGTATACTGCTGATGCCTCTGCTGCTGCCAAAGAGAAGATAAATTTTCACCCATCTGCATTTGCGGATTACCAAACGACCAAATATAGCAAACAAAAACCATTTAGCAAATATAGCAAACAAAACCATTTGTAATCCAAGGATATTTGGGCTCACGAAACTCTGCATCTAACCTGCCGTTTATAGCATTGAGACCAAATTTGGTTCTCCAAAAATCCACTGTATAGGGAATGAAGCCGTCCAAAAATTATATCGCTCTGTTTTCTTAAGAAGAGGCGGCCAATGTGGTCGGATTAGCTGCAACGGAGTAAAAGGAAAACCCAAATCGGCCCCAATCTTTCCCATACCTCATACTTTGTCGGCCATATCCCCACCTCCGCCTAAGACTGTAAGAAAAAACAAAGACATACCAGAAACCGAAATGTGCGGCGCCAGCAACCCGGCCAACTAAAGGGGCAAAACCGTGAAGAAGGCTCAGCTTCGGCGTGAGAACAGAGGATACCAATTTGGGGCTTTTGTTGTGGGCCGTTCATCTCAGAGATGGACGGCCGAGATCAATCTGTACCAACATTTTGGTACACCAACAATAGGGATGCTTGGGGAGTTACGAGGTGGCACCGTCTGGGCCGTCCATCTCAGAGATGGACGGCCGAGATCAATCTCTACCAACATTTTGTGGCATCAATCTCTACATCATTTGGGGTATTGACAACATTTGTGGCACCCAATATAATTGTATATATATAAGGATATATACCATGTTTTAGGCTCTTAATTAAAACTAGATTAAGTAATATTTTAGATAGATGCCCTCTGGTAATGGTGGAGTCTAATTATAGGAACTCCAGTTAACCTGCACTATTAGGACACATGTCTTTAAATTGATTCAGGACATTGTATGAGGGAACTCTCATAAATTGGGGCAGAGGAATTGTGGCAGGAATATTTGGAGGGTGCAAGCCCAGACAAGATATAACAGTAATGTTAAAATTAATAAAGGTGAATTTAATTGCAATCCCTAGGACATGGGAGCCCAAGGTAAGTGGTTATTTTTTAGCTCTGAATAACTCTACCCTTAAAGATATGGTGATATCCATAGGAAGTTAAATTTAATTAAGGCTGTGGCTCCCTTTGAAGCACTAGGAAATTTGGAGGTGGACATGTAGGTAATATTAATGGAATGATCAAACTAACCAATGGTGGTAACTGAATTGTATAGCTCACGAGTTTTTTTAAAAAAAACCTTGTTCTCTAATGATACTAACGCATGGTAGTGAGTAGCTTAGCCTTGCATTATTAAAATAAAGGGCGAAACCTAAGGTTAAGTATTAGGGCTAGGTAAAGTTTAACCTAAAAATCATGATCGAAGACCACGACGATGGCGACGATGGCGCTATTCTGTTGCCGGCCGCTGCTTGCCGTCTGCTTATTAACGGAAACCTAACAGTTCTAGAGTCGTACCTGAGCTAGAGCTTACTCTGAATATTGCGAAAATTACCTCAAAAAAAAGCCTTCCAGGTATTATCTTTTAGCAGTTTATCCTTAAGTTTCTTGTAATCTGTTTAATCAAGTTTAGAGTAATGAGCGGCCCTATAAAATCTGGCCAATATGCTTGTGTAAGGCCTTGAGTTATGAGCAAGGCTGGGCGCCCTGAAGGGGCAGTGAGTAAAGGCCACACTAGGGCCAAATTAATCGAGCTCCTGAGGAGGAATGGTCTGGAGCATGGCAGCACCCAGCCTACCAAGGCACAACTCTTGGAGATGTGTGCCTCACATGGGTTGGATCCCAATAAGAGCAAATCTGATCCTGGAATTAAGAAGTTTCTACCTGGCATGGTACCCTGTAGCAGCACTGTTCCTAAGGGGACTGAGACCCCTACAAATGTAGATATGGTAGCCTTGACCAGCTCGGATGGTGAAGAAGATTCTGACCAAGAGATTCAACTTAATCAGGTCCTTAATGTCATGAATATTTCTGTTATAATAGGCCTATATTCTGGAAGTATGGTAATTGTCTTCTGGAATCAATCTGACTTATGGCTTTCTAGTCTGTGGATCTAGATAATTCTGATAATCTAGTTGTGGTAAATTGGCAATATGGTGCCATTAGGCAGTTTAAATAATTAATAGGGCTTCTCCACATGCTGTAATTAAGTTCATGAGGTTTAGATCTTGTTAGAACTGTTTTAATTGGCAGGGTAAAGGGCTGAAATATGCCAAGAGGGTTCATAGCTTACCTGTAGTCATGTCACTGTTACCCAGTAGGCTAATATGTGATTTCTGACTGCAGGTAACCGGACTCTCTTCTCCCATGCATTTTTCATGGTGCTTTGTGGATGATTGTCTGCTTGAAGATTGAAGAATCATTGCTGATAGATCTCATATCTATGTTAAATTTGTTGGTATAATAAGGTATGCACTTCTTGTGCTTAAACTTGTATCAAATTAAGGAATCGAATCTTGTAAGTGATCGCATCCTTGGTCACAATAACATTTTCTGATTATTAGTGTTATTTGGACTTTTTATAAGGAAGGTTATTTTACGTGTTCTTTTTATTTCCTTTGCTCCATACTGTTATTGGAAATAATATAATTTTCATCCTGAAAATATTTTTTTGTCCCTTAGATCTGAATTTGGTCAGAATGAGTTGAATTGGTTTGGCTGAATTACCATCATTTTTTATCAGTATTATTTGTTTCCGAGGCTGAGATTATGGTTATGTCATTTTCCTGAGCAAAAATTTGAAGGTTTTTAAATTATTCTTAAAATTATCCTTGAAAATTATGGGTATGGGCTGTGTTAGCTTTGATAAACACTTAAGTGTAAATTAGTATCAAGATTTAATTTAGTCTCTAAGGCTTCCCCATTTTTTGGGGTCTGATAAGTCCAATAATCCGTTAGGATTATTTGGATGTCTAGTCAGGTCAATAGGATTTGGTTAGGCCAGTCTATATATTCCCCCATTTCAGATCACTGGTTATACCAGTGTAAGCCTTAGAGACATTTTTTTTGCTATATTCTTCTAGTAATCTTCTCCATGTAGTATGCTTTTTTAAGGATACTAACTTATGTTAATATATGCTGGTTTTAGGAAGGAATTACCTTCAAAAGCAATATGCCTTCAATTGTGAGGGAAGGTAGCACAGTTGTGGACCAGGAATTGTTGAGCAACCGACCTGGCTGGTACCCGGAATTGGTGAAATTAGGATATTCTTCTGCTGGAATCCTGGCACCTAATAAGGCTGTTCAAACAGTCCTCTCATGTATCAAGCTGCAGGAGGTGCATAACCTCCTTATTTGCAAGGAATGTAACCTGGTGGAAGGAGAAGTTTCAGTGGTATTATTCCTGGGATTTAATGGGATACTTGATCTGGTGTCCAGTTTCAAGAATGCAGATTATGACAAATGCCATAGCCTGATTATTGAGGCTTACAACACTCTGCCTGGTAAGCTGATAGCAGCAGATAAAAAGGACGTGTATATGTTATGGACCTTTATCAAAGGTTTTACTGCTCTAGAAGACATTAACAAATTGACAAATACTTATGTTCCGAATAGCAAAGCAGATATTCTCAGTGTCTCCAAGGCAAATGAAGTGGTAACAGCCCCGCTTGATAACTGTTTGTTTGATTTTGATACTGTTGCTAGTGATCCTTTTCCAGTTGACAATGCTAATACAGACTGCCCTGATCAAGATGATGAAGAAATAACTATTATGAAGAAACTTGAGGATTATAGCATTAAGGAATTAAATCTGTTTAACTGTGGTGGATTTCCAGTTATGTCCCACAGAAATGTGGAAATTCATGGCGAGCAGTTCAATCAGGGCCTCTGGAGTAGCAAGAACCTGGGTGTCATTGCACCAATTAATAGGGAAACTTGGATCAAATTAGCAAGATTGGAGAAGCATGAGGTGGAAAAAGCAGAAAGAGATGCGGTTGCTTTCATAAAGCACATTAGGAAGATTGAAATGAAGTTCCCCTTTAACTTTGAGTTCCTTGGGAGGCAGTGCAAGATAGGTACAGCATTGTACATTGGTCAAAAGGGACACATGGCTAAAACCGATGAGCCAAGGATTGACTTCTACCTTAAGAGGATATGGCGTACTTATTGCCCTTTCTTTAAATGTAATTGTGACAAGATCACGGATGTTAAGTGTGTTGATAACATTGTCTGGTTTGATCATGTAGTATGGTTCATGATCAATAATTTGGAGATTCTTTGGCCTAAAGAGACTATCCAGATGAGGTTTGCTTTAATGTCCCAATTTCTGGCCTCTGAACCCATAAAGACTGTGGTCCTTTCCTACATAGGGTATCTAGTGATTAGAGACCTTATGTTCAAAATGACAGATAAACTGGCAGAGAACACGGATTATAATCTGAAAGCTTTTTTTGGAGACCATAGGTCTGTTGACATCCTGGAAAAAACTCTCAAATCCAGGAAATTTCTTTTGGACCATCAGCATGATAATGCAAGCCTTGGATACAGTTCTAAGTACAAAAAGAAACAGCAAGTTGCAGTCAATACTTCAGGCATTCTGAGGCCTCCTAAGCTGAGGAAACTACTGCCCTCTGGTTCCAGAACTACTGCAAATCAGGGAGTGTGAACACCATGATATGATGGTATGATTTAATACTGGTAGTTGCTTTTGGTATTTTGTTATATCTTTATAATAATATGAAGAAAAGACTTTTTTTCTTACTCTTTTTTTTCGGTGTATGACTGATTGCATGATGCATCCATTTACATTCAATTATCTGGCCTCTGGGCCAATTATTACTGGGATTACTTTCCCAACTTTATTAAACTAAAGCTCATTTCATGATCTTTGGTAAAACAGATAAAGACGAGGATTCTTAAAGTTAGAATTGATGGCAGACTCAAACTACATGTTATTAAGGAAAAAACCAATAAAAAGTATGTTCACTTTACATACTTCTCCAAAGTCGTTGATAAAATCAGCTATAGTAGCACATTCAAAAGTGTCTTGGGAAGATATTTTGACCAGATTGGATATGACACTTGGGAGAATACGGTTTTTGGCTGGAGGTACACAAATACACTCAAAGATATGTTATATAAACCCAAGGTTATTTTTGTGGATTCTGATGCCCCAGTTTGCCCCTGCTCAAACCCTGGATTAGGGAAATTCGTTGATCCAAAGATTGGTCACATAAGGACAACTGACCTTAAATTTATACATAGTAAAGCTCTTAGAGGATGGCTGGCCTTAGGGTTGAACTTTATCCCTGATAACCCTTTCTCTCTGGAATTGTTCAAACAGGAAATGGCAAAAACAATTGATCAGTTTTTTGAGGTTCATAAACAAGAATTTGGACAGATAGATCCGAAATTTGTTGATATGTGTAAAGCAGCTTTGAGAAAGGAAACTAAGTGGCTTGCTAAATTCTTTATAAGCAGCAATCATGATAAGAAAAAGAAATTCTGTATTGAGGATATGAAAGTGATAAAAAATATGGAATGGCTGGTTACAAACATTTATACTTCTGGAGTGGACAAGGCCTCTAACAACCCTGTTTTTATTTGCCCGGCACATATCAGATCTGAAGCAGATGCTAGGCTCAATAGCAATGACTTCCAGAAATATCATATCTCACCTGAGGATCTTATTATCAGACTTAAAACAGATTTACAGGATATGTTGGGGGATAATTGCATTACTAGTATGAATTTGCCTTATCTCTTGGGCATTTTCAAATCCCATAAGAATGAATATAGGTGGATAACTAATGCACATGATACAATTTTTTCAATGGCTTCATCTATAGTTGCAGCTGGTCTTAACATCATTGTGGATATTTGGCCTATTATTTGTCAAGACAAGTGTAAGGCAGCAAACATTTTTCAAGCAGGAACAATTAAAGCCTCCTGGGTGGTTAATTCCATCTATGAAGTGGCATGCAATCTTCCTCCGAGAATCAAGGATGTCTTTGTTGCTGACATAACAAAGTGTTATGAAAATATCCCTCTACAAGGTGAAGATGGAATTTGTGCAGTAATGAATGACATTATCTCCATGATGTGGAAACATAAAAAGAAGGTACATGCTGGCTATGAACTATGGTATGGTGTAACAAATAATCATAAAGTAATTATGGAATGGAAAACCAAGGCACCAGATGGTAACTTTTGGAAGATAATGACTATGGAACTTTTTGCACAGCTCAATGAATGGCTTTTAAATAATTGTTTCTTAGCAATGCACAATGGAGTTTGGAAACAGGTCAGAGGCATTCCCATGGGCTTTGCGTCTAGTCCTGGATGGTGTAATCTCTTTTTAGCATGGTTTGAGCTTAGTTTCATCTCCAAGCTAATATGTTCTGGAAGATTAATGGAAGCAGCAGCCTTCAGTTACACATTCAGGTATTTTGATGATTTACTTGGGATTAATAACCCCTTTATACGGAAATTTCTGGGTCTAGCTTCCTGTGGTGAGGACAGCATTAGAATATATAATCTGGACCATTTGGGAATTAAGGAAGAAACTGTTTATAATGGCACTAATGGTGAAAGCAGCAGGGCTGACTTCTTGAATATGAGTATTGAAATCTTGGCAAAACATGTGGGGACCTATTATACGTACAGATATGACAAAAGAAACAAGTTACCATTTGAAGTTATCAAATTTGTACATGCCAGCAGTTGTCGACCGTACCTTATGGCATGTAATGTGATAATCTCCCAGGTGCAGCCATACTTGTATGTGCACAGCAATCCAATTTTAGCCGCCAAGGATATATTTGGACTCATCAAAACGTTCATTGGTAATGGATTCAGAAGTGAAGACGTTTGGCATAAGGTCTTGAGAACTTTACAAAATGAGAAGTATCCTGGTCTCAAATACGACTTAAAGACTCTGATCACAGAACTCTACAAATACAGGTAAGGCTTATTTACTTATTTATTTACTTATCTATTTAGTTGCTTATGTATTCAGGTCTTTTAGTTGGTGGCGAGGGTCCCTATGCATGCATAGGGACCCTCCCGTCCTTATGTATGATATGGGATCCTTCCCACCTTCCGGCAGGAGGTAGGGATATATATATATATATATATATATATATATATATATATATATATATATATATATATATATATATATATATATATATATATATATATATATATATATATATATATATATATATATATATATATATACCATGTTTTAGGCTCTTAATTAAAACTAGATTAAGTAATATTTTAGATAGATGCCCTCTGGTAATGGTGGAGTCTAATTATAGGAACTCGAGTTAACTGCACTATTAGGGACATGTCTTTAAATTGATTAGGGACATTGTATGAGGGAACTCTCATAAATTGGGGGAGAGGAATTGTGGCAGGAATATTTGGAGGGTGCAAGCCCGGACAAGATATAGCGTAATGTTAAAATTAATAAAGGTGAATTTAATTGCAATCCCTAGGACATGGGAGCCCAAAGGTAAGTGGTTATTTTTTTAGCTCACGAATAACTCTACCCTTAAAGATATGGTGATATCCATAGGAAGTTAAATTTAATTAAGGCTGTGGCTCCTTTGAAGCACTAGGAAATTTGGGACATGTAGGTAATATTAATGGAATGATCAAACTAACCAATGGTGGTAATCAATTGTATAGCTCACGAGTTTTTAAAAACCTTGTTCTCTAATGATACTAACGCATGGTAGTGAGTAGCTTAGCCTTGCATTATTAAAATAAAGGGCGAAACCTAAGGTTAAGTATTAGGGCTAGGTAAAGTTTAACCTAAAAATCATGATCGGGGAAGACCCGATGGCTTAATTTATGCATGGCATTATTACATTGCCGGCCGGCCGCTGTCAGTCACGCTTATTAACGAAACCTACTTGAGTTCTAGAGTCGCACTGAGCTAGAGCTTACTCTGAATATTGCGAAAATTACCTCAAAAAAAAGCCTTCCAGGTATTATCTTTTAGCAGTTTATCCTTAAGTTTCTTGTAATCTGTTTAATCAAGTTTAGAGTAATGAGCGGCCCTATAAAATCACAGCCAATATAAGTTGTGTAAGGCCTTGAGTTATGAGCAAGGCTGGGCGCCCTGAAGGGGCAGTGAGTAAAGGCCACACTAGGGCCAAATTAATCGAGCTCCTGATGAGGAATGGTCTGGAGCATGGCAGCACCCAGCCTACCAAGGCACAACTCTTGGAGATGTGTGCCTCACATGGGTTGGATCCCAATAAGAGCAAATCGATCCACGGAATTAGAAGTTTCTACGGCATGGTACCTGAAAAAAGACTTGTTCCTAAATTTGAGACCCCTACAAATGTAGATATGGTAGCCTTGACCATTTCGGATGGTGAAGAAGATTCTGACCAAGAGATTCAACTTAATCAGGTCCTTAATGTCATGAATATTTGTTATAATAGGCCTATATTACGGAAGTATGGTAATTGTCTTACGGAATCAATCGACTTATGGCTTTCTAGTCGTGGATCTAGATAATTCGATAATCTAGTTGTGGTAAATTGGCAATATGGTGCCATTAGGCAGTTTAAATAATCAATAGGGCTTCTCCACATGCTGTAATTAAGTTCATGAGGTTTAGATCTTGTTAGAACTGTTTTAATTGGCAGGGTAAAGGGCTGAAATATGCCAAGAGGGTTCATAGCTTACCTGTAGTCATGTCTTTACATTGCCATGTAGGCTAATATGTGATTTCATTTGCGCAGTAACCGGACTCTCTTCTCCCATGCATTTTTCATGGTGCTTTGTGGATGATTATGCGCTTGAAGATTGAAGAATCATTGCTGATAGATCTCGTATCTATGTTAAATTTGTTGGTATAATAAGGTATGCACTTCTTGTGCTTAAACTTGTATCAAATTAAGGAATCGAATCTTGTAAGTGATCGCATCCTTGGTCACAATAACATTTTACGATTATTAGTGTTATTTGGACTTTTTATAAGGAAGGTTATTTCACGTGTTCTTTTATTTCCTTTGCTCCATCTTGTTATTGGAAATAATATAATTTTCATCCTGAAAATATTTTTTTGTCCCTTAGATCCGAATTTGAATTGGGAATGAGTTGAATTGGTTTGGCTGATTTACCATCATTTTTTACCGAATTATTATTTGTTTTCGAGAAGATTATGGTTATGTCATTTTCACGAGCAAAAATTTGAAGGTTTTAAATTATTCTTAAAATTATCCTTGAAAATTATGGGTATGGGTGTGTTAGCTTTGATAAACACTTAAGTGTAAATTAGTATCAAGATTTAATTTAGTCTCCTAAGGCTTCCCCATTTTTTGGGGTTCGATAAGTCCAATAATCCGTTAGGATTATTTGGATATCTAGTCAGTCAATAGGATTTGGTTAGGCAGTCTATATATATATATATATATATATATATATATATACATATATCTATAAAGTATTTGGGTAGGTACATCTTAGCTTTGATAATATCCAAAGACAATGCATTGCACAGTAATTATATTTTTTAAGACCGGGTCTGAATGATTATTCTATGCAGTGGTGGGCCTTTACATCCTAACAACGGCCTTAGAACATGATCTTG
>JAJEKV010000736.1:0-100401 GCA_021234155.1 Isoetes taiwanensis
TTTTTAAAATCTTCTTTTTCAACAAAGTCATCGGGCATCACAATGCACTTAAAAGAATTGAAAAGCATTCTTGTAAGAGATACCATTGATTTTGTCAAATGATTTTCCGATGGGAACTCAAGACTTCAAAGTTTGCTTAGAGTTGTCTTTTGTCTTCATTTTTGTCCAAAATTTCGCTTCCTTATGCCGGTAATGGGCTTTTAAGGGGCCATAGCTATGAATCCGGCTTGATGGAAGTAACCATTACTGGCCAGCAATCTCAGCATTTGGTGGGAAGTTTGAGCGGAGTTGGTAAGTTTTATAGTCCATTTCCAATTTCTCAGAAGAGTATCACGCAAAAGAGGGAAGCCTTTCTTGAATCCTTTTCGAAATCTTCACTACATGGTCATCTCCGCTTCCTCCCAAATTTTCACAGTCGAATGAGGCTTTGATTTCCACCCAAGATCCTCGAAGTTCTTCAACAAGTCCTTTTGCTGCCCGTAGCATCTTCAAGCATGGATCTCCCGCTAAGATCCGTTCTTCAAAGCGTAAACAATCTTCTTTTGAATGCCCTGTTTTGACTCTTAAGGAGTTGATATGTGCTGTCCATCTCCAGATCTTCAAGCATTCTCGCTGTGCCGTCCCCGACATTGGCTTTGCCTTCCTTATACCGCTTTCCACCGTGATTGAAGTTTGTATACCAAGATTTGTCCTTCCCTTTGAACTCCCATCCGGCCGATTCTGTTGTTCCCTCGATAATATCGAAGTGTTTTGAGTTTCTTTCTATTTTATCCACTTATCGATTTTGTCCTCTAGGATTAAAAGATTTCGCCCCAACTTTGAATCAAATTAACTTGTTTTGTATTCTACACGGATCCTTGTTGATGAGGAGGGACCTCCGATAACCTAGCTTGTTCGCCGATGCCTTAGTTCTCATGGTAAATACCGTAGATTCTAGGGTGAACAGAAAGAAGAAAAATATGAGCAAAGGGAGGCAAAGCAAAGAGGGGAAAGACAGGGAAAGAGCCAAAGATCCTAAGATGGGGTAAAAGAAAAGAAAAGGGAGAAAGAATGCTTGAAAGAGAAGGGGAAAGCTACCGATAATGATAGTACAAGGATCGCCAGACTCGACGACTACAGGATCTAGTCGTGGGAGAGGGTCCCATCAAACATCAAAGAAGCATCAATTCAAGAAATAGGAAAAAACTAGAGGAAAAGAAAAAAAGAAAAAGAATGGGGAAACCAAGAGCACAGAAATAAAACAAAAGAGGACTAATAATTCACACCCGAACCTCCACACCCATCGAAAACTTCAGCAGGCCGAGATCAAAGAAATCACAAAGGATAGAGAGGGATCAATCCCAAACTGTGGGAACCCCTAAAAGAAAGAGAGATTCCTTTCAAAGTTGTTGCCTGTGGCTAGAAGGTGTGAATTATGAGCAGAAACCCGAGGGAACCAACTCTGTTTAAAACAAAGGATCTGAGAAAAACTTGTTGAAGAAATGAAATGCTCTACAAAACCTATTCTAGAAGTTTACTAACAGCCTAAGCCCGATCAGATCTTCAATGGCTTGAAGGGTGCTCTCATGGCCCCGGGGAGATGACCCAGCCCTTGGAGAACAGCTTCAGCAAAGCCTCATCCATCGTGGCCGGGAGATGCACTGGATCCCAGGCTGTGGAGAGAGCTCATTCCTCACCTCCTACTTCTATATGGATCATCTCCATAATTGTGCACGCGTTATTCAAAGCACTTCTAAACATAAGATCCTGGGGCAAAGATTGACTTGATCACCCAAAGTAATATAGATTGATAGAGAAAGGTAGAGACTAAGAGAAAGTAAATGCTAACTAGGTAGATAAAGAATGTAACACACATCCCAAAGCATGCTATCATGTTCATCACCACACTTCTGCCATGGTGTCAACAATTTCAAAGAATTTTCAAATAGCTAAACGTGAACCTTGCCCCGCCCAAAATGCACGAATGAAAGCCCCTAACAAGAACTATACTTCCACGCATATTGCTTTTAGGATTATGAAACATAAAACATATATGGGTAAATTGACCATAAAAATCTGCACTATCTTTTTGCTCAAGAGTGATTCCTCGGCCTCTAAATTTATCCACAATTTGGTGTGCACGAAACTCCTTGGCACCTCTTCTTCAATGAAGTTGTATACCTAACTTTGAAATCTATGTAATAAATGTATGCTTCTACAATTGAACAATGAAATATTATTACGCCCTCATAGGAAAGAAAGAAAGAATGAATGAATGCTTTTTATCGTCCAATCAGACTAATTCGCCTATGGGACCCGTAAGGAGCGATCAAACTTATTACCGTCCGGTTAAAACCCCTCACTCGAAGGGTTTTCGAGGGAAAACCGCGGCGCATTAAGAATGTCACAAACCGTATTGCCATCACCGTTAAAACGGCATATGTCGCAAACCGGTACGCCGACCGCGTCCCCATAACCTCCTCAAGGTATAATCCCAAAGACCTCGCATCTGCCGTACTCAATGTCACATATAACGGCCGACCATACGCCCCGACCAACTTTCGCCTTGTCAGATCCGATTTGATCATGTCGCGGCTTTTGAAGGGTATGAGATTCATCCTCACGACTCTATTTGGCCACTAACCATCCGCCTGCCTCAGTTCGAGGGATGGTGTGCTCCTCGGAGAAATGGAGGCAATGAGTCTCAACCTTTCATGGGCAAGTAGGTGCACGCATGTAGCATTGGGGCCCTCGCTCCAATGTGGGTTTTATGTGGGTAGTGTGTTGTCTTGACTGCTCAAGGGCACTGCATCCCAAAGCTTGTTGAGGAAGCAAAGCGCCAAGATACTACCTCAAGCTATGGTGATACGCACATGTATGCATGTATGCGTGCTCACGACATTCCATCTAGCCAACCATTGAGCTCTCTTTTCCCTCTAGTAGGCCTTGAGGGCTGCTGACCCCATTGCCAAAAATAAGCTAGGTTAGGGAGGCGAGCATCGCCCATATTGACTCACCTTCAAAAATAGGACAATGGTAATCAAGGGTCGCCTCAAGAGGCAAGAATCCTGCCTCTCGCAGTAGAATTTGATATGGATCAAATGGACTTCAACCTCTAGTGCTTGTACCAAGAAGGCTTTCTCTCGCGACCGCTCCAAGTCATTTCAATTAGCGAGGGATACTACCGCCCCACTTCAACCCCGATAAAAGGACAGGCTCCACTAAGACTTTGGAATGTGTGTGGACCGAGGGCCCAATCATAACTCCCATCTATGACTATTGTTTTGCATTCCATATAGTGCCTTCCAGCCCGCCACTATAGCCAGATAGATGTCTCTCGCTGCATAGTAGAAGGAAACTCCACTCCCAAATATTTGTATGCGGATGCCACTTCCACATTCTACCCCAGAACTCAAGATGGGGATCCTACTAATGAGGATGATATAAGAACCACCTTAGTCTTGGCAAGGTTGACGCCGCATATCCGCTTCTGCTAATGTGTCCGTGGCATCGATGTCGCTGCATGTCTCTGGTGTGTGTTAGAGGCCCACATCATCGCGATATATATTAATCGGCCTCATGATCTCGTGGAGAGCAGGAGGTCCGTCGCCCCATTATCAGCAAGCCAGCCCAAATTGATCAATGTAAAGCCCAAACAATGTTAGCGACACTACATTCTACAAATCTACGTGAACCCCCAACCGTCGCAATCTTGCCCATAGTTTTTCCAAAGCACATCGCCAAACTTTGGCAAAAAAATCCACGGGCAACAATATAGATCCCGACGGTAGTTCCTCACGTTTCAACTAGAGTTTGCAACGGAAGATGTGGTCAATGGTTGAGTGTCAAGATCTGGAATCCCACCTCGGTGAGGGCCCGCGACTCTGCCGCCTGTACCAACCGCCGTCGGTGAATTCCAGCAAGCAGCTTTTTGCAAACACCGAACCTAATCTGGCGATTGTTCGGTATCACCGGAGCAAGGGTCAGCCTCAGCCTTATAGATGGGAACAACTCGCTATTGGTCCAATGCAAAGGAAAGCCTTCCCAGAATGCCTTGATGAACAAGGTGAAGATCGGGTACTATGGACGGCCCTACCCACTTAAGTACCTCACCGCGATATCATGCAACCGGGCGCTCATTGCCAAGATGCCGAAGCCTTGTTCCGTGTCCGACCGATTTCCAAAGATCGGCCTTCTTCTTGTAGGTAATGCTCTATGTGCACCCGGAGGGTCAGAGAATAAGTGTGCATTGCCTCCTTAATCGCCGGTATATGCCCGCGGGCTGTACCGCTTTCTAAGAACCCTTCTCGCCGTAAGGTCCCCGGGTGACGCTCTGTGGAGGTAAAATATTTCCTTTGATGCGCCGCGAATGTACCCGCTTTCTTAGCTTTAAGGAAGACGCCAGACTGCCTCGAATCGCATGTGGGCGCAGCGGTTCAGGACTACCGAAGCAAGATTTGTGTCTCCTTTGCACTCGTGATCAAACCATTGATTGCGTGGAAGGTTAGGTTCCCCGAGGTCCATCGCGCAAGCATTTATCCTAGCACTCTCTCTCACAAATTTAAGCATCACACAAATTCGACCAATTCGCGTTTCAGCGTAGGATATTGCAAAAATTTCTGCCGTGTCATCTGGGCATAAGCCCCTCGTGATAGTTCATAATCCACCGCAGCTGAGGCATGTGAGGAATTGCTGTACGTGTTCGCATTAACCCGCTGCCAAGCCAACTTCAAGTAAAGTGGTAAGTGGTCTGAGTCGATTCTTCATCCCTATTAGCCGTTCACCTGGAAGTACTTCGAAGATATGCATATCTTGCTCGTGTAATTCAAAGATATAGTCCACCACATCTAGATCCTCCCCTGGTTTTCCCCTGCCTACAAGTGTTTTGGCGGATCTTCATCGTGTCTACTGCGTGACACAGTCAAAGATACCACAGAGCAATCGTCTCACCATAGCTGATCCGGATTGTCAAGCGCGATGCCGGCCAGTTCTTCCTCGCGACGCAGCCGTAATACATCATCACCAAGGGATCAATCACGGGTTGTTCAACCTCAAAAGGCATTGAAGTCTTCTAAGAAGTATGGCACCGCCCAACTCCTTATGCCGCCGGTGATGTCATCATATTGATCGACATAGGTCCAGCGACGACATCCGGAATCGGGTGTGATAGAAGGTTGCATGCAGTGCCAGCAAAGCTGCCACAAAGAGAGGTCTCACATCGGCAGCTTTGCACAAGCACCCACGTAGCGACAGGTTTATCCGGCCTTGAACAAGGAGATTGATTATGCCAAGGCCGCTCTAGAGTAGCAACCCCCAATGCCCCCACTTTCCTGTGCAATCATTGAAGATTGAGTAGCTCGAATCCCTCACAAGTCGGTATCCGTGATCCCCGTGATGCTCCCATGTTTCCATGAGGAAGATGAGATCCATGTCAAGGCAACCGAAAGCTGAGACTATCTCCTCCTCGGCCATGGAAGCCCGACACCTAAATAGACCATGCTAAGGCACAATTTCTATTTGTTGGCAGGGCTGCGTGTGGAGACTAAGCAAGGTGAAAGGTAAGGGGTGATGGCGTATGGAAGCAACAGATGTGCAGCAACGTAAGGTGATGCAACTTGAGTGCATGCAAGCATCGTGCAGCAGTGAAGCAGCGGGGCATGGGTCGTGGGCCGGAGGGTTATGTGATTTGCAGCAAAGATTTAAGTCGAAAATTTTGCATCTTGCCTCGAATCGGCCCCCGCAGCCTCCCCGCTCGCTAATGCTTTTAACTTGGCCAACTCTGTCTCACGTTTTCATAATAGTCGCCCTCACAATATACAGATGCCCCTTCAGTCGCCACTCGGGCGCAGATGGCCGCTTCTACTATGCATCTTGTACCGTGAACGTGGATCACCCATGGCGGTTCGACGCCGATGCCATGTGCATCCTCAGCCTAATAATGTGTACCAGCTGGGGAATGCCATTCGAGCAAGAGTCAACATCTGGAGCCGGCACGAGGCCTCCTCAGCCTCTTCACAAGCAGCTACCACATTGTGGCTTCTCCGCCATCTCCTAGAATCCTCTCATTGTTGGGTCACCCGCCCCAGACAACAGAGTTGTTTGTCGCTTCCAGGCATAGGTCAGGGCCTGGCATTGGGCGGTGGTGGCATGAGCCGCTTTGGGGTGCAGAGTGTGACGGGCCTCGGCCGCATTAATCGGGGCAAACTCTTTTGGGCAGGTGGACTACTGCCGCAAGGTGTATAGTAGTCTCCTTTCCTGCCTAGAGCTTAGCTCCTACCGGAATTGTTGCTACCTTGTCAATTCACGCGATGCACCGCCAATTGCTCATGAGCCTCGTGATGGAGGCCCTTGCCTTGTTCGATGATGGCTGCCCCGCCTCCCCACGACCTTCCGATTTGGAGTCATGAGCTATGTCTGGCCGCAGTTTAGAGTCCAACAGAGAGTTCATTGGCAGATGGCCACTTCTTGTGTCTCACCCTAGTTTGAAGGGCTCTCACCTCGCTCTTCAAAAGCGACCGGACTTTTCTCATCACAAAGAGAGTGCCCTCCTCGCCCTCGGATCGGCAAGGTGGGAGATGGTTGTCATTATCTTCCCCGCTTGTCCTTCCGCTTTTAGAGTGCACTAGCGGGCGCCATCCTTCGGGGAGCCGTAGAGATGCGGGTTCCATGCCGGAAACACGTCGCTTTTCAAAAGAGCTGCCTACCTCTTTGAGTAATTGGGTGTGGAGGCCAGATCTCCTCTACCAAGCAAGCAATTCCGGAAGCCCCATTGCCCTCCGCCATTCCTGAACCCGGCTTCCGCTCCTCAATTTCGCCTCGTTTGGTGGTGGTGAAGCATGGATACGAAATTTTGCCAGGGCTAGAGTATATCCGCTATATGCCCTGCCGTACATGCTTGTTGCACGGTGACTTTGCCCGCTTTTTTTCAAGGGGCACATGTCAATTTTGCCGTCATCCGGGTTCACATTGGGGATGGTGCATGTATGTACTTCCAAGTAGAAGTTTTGGTCGCCATGTCAAGAGACTAGGTAGAGGGGGTGACGCCACTGTGGTTGATTAGAAGAAACGCAGGCTCGTCCTAGCCTTTCTATCACTCGAGTTGCCATGAATGGTGTCACCCTATAGACGCTTTGTCCGAAAAGCCTCCCACTTTGATCACACACAACCTCGGCCCCTTTGCGCATGCCCGCCCTCAAAGCTTCCATGTGTCAAAGCAAGCTTGTGCTTTGTCACCCACATACACCCGCCCTAAGTGTCCAAAATGCCTTGCATATTCGCTGGGTCCAAAAGTCGAAAAAAAATCGTGGTTGAAATTACTATAAATATTTTTAAATCGTTAACATTACAGAATTTATCGCAAATGTGCCTAAGGCCGCTATTTAATATTTCCTCCACAATTTTTCTACCTATTGGCCGGATTCTATTTGAATCTTGTAATGCATAAGGTGAAAGAAATCTAAAAAAATCGCAAAGTTTTAAAGCTGTCGGTCGTACTAACTCACCCCTCAGAGTGGGATGTGCTGTGATCTAGAAGCTAATTTGTTGACTATGACTTCATGATCATAAAGAAGCTTACAAGCACGTGATGTGATAGATATACTCTTAAATTCTATGAAGATTCTTTAAGTTCCCTAAGATTCTATAAGGATTTTCCAAAATTTTGTACGCATTCCTCTAGGTTCTCTAAGATTTCCTTAAGATCCCACTGATTTCAAGATTCTATGAAGATTTTCCCAGATTCCCTAAAATTTTCTAGATTCTTTAAGATTTCATGAAGATTTCATGAAAATTGATGAAGATTCCTTTAAGATTCCCTCTAGATTCTCCTCGAGGTTCTATGAGGGCTCCCCTTGATGGTCTTAGGATTCCCTCTTGATTCTCTAAGATTCTATATAAAATTCCCCCTGCATTCTCAAAGATTCTATGAGCCTCTAAAATTTCCTAAGATTCTATATTCTTCAAGATTCTCTAAAATTCCTCTAGATTCACTAAGATCCTTATAAGAATTCTAGATTCCTTGACTCCAATTAAAATTTCCCTAGATTTCTCTCACTATCTCAAATTTCATTTAAAATTCTACATTTTCCTCAAGATTCCACAAAGATTTCCCCATTTCTATCACATTGGCTTCAATGGCTTATGAAAATCACTAATCTTTGGAATCTTCCTAACAGAGAAATCCAAAGACGTAGGCCTCACCTTTGATCTCACACCATTTTTTATGTAGATAATGACCGCTCGGGCGATGCAAAAAGAAGCTTCCTTGGAAGCAAACATAATAAATGCATGCCACCTCACTCATTTCCTCGTTGATTATAGTGCACATATTTAAAGTTTGCACATGTGTTCAACATTTTAAAATGAAAGTGTTGGATACAAAATGATGAGGTGTCAATTGTTTTAGCAAGCAATGTCTACACCATCCAACACTTGTTTAAATCGCCAAAATTCATAGCAAAAGAAAATTATTTTGCCCCATAATTCTTCTCATATGGCGATCCTACAAACCCTAAGATGAATCGCTTGTACTCTTTTTTCCCCTTCTTTTTAAAGCCTTATTTTTCCTCAAAAACTCCGCTATTGCTTTTAGGCAAGCATCTAATAGAATAAGCTAGGTTACCAAATGTCGCAACAGATGGAAGAATACATACCGACGCAAGGGCTACATAAGGAAAAAAAAATGTTCAAAATAATGATTTTTAATGGAAATTTTCTGCCACTTGAAAATCAATTACTAGCACTCGAAAATCAAATTCTAAAGTCCCAAATTCCATTTCCAACTTCAGTTCCCAACCAAACATAAAACCAAGAATTTTCCGCTAGATGCTCTTTTCATTCACATCTATATTGCTGAAACTGCCAAATCCTTTGCGCTGGTCCATTAAAAAGGCTTGTCCACATTTTCCTACAAAGATATTTTATGCATTTTTGTTCTAATTTAAAAAATATGTATTTACAACGCTTTTTTTAATTGTTTGAAAAATACGTAGAAATACGTGACAAGCATTACCTAGGGAATCGTTTCTATAAAAACTACATGGTTAGACAACATAGTGTAATTTCAACAAATCCATTTTGCATAATACTAAAAATGCATGAAACTTTAAGAGTTAAATAATGCATTAATTTTTTGCCTTAAACGGATCGGACTGGGTCTCCGGGCCAGATTCGGATGAGGAAGCTAGAGCTATTTCTTGAGGATTTATGGGCTCGTTCTAAATTTAATTCCCAAACACGGATTCTAACAACTAGTGGAAAGCAAAAAGTAGAATTTTGAGTGGCCAAAATGGACCTAAGAAGCTCTCTAGAAATTCTTAGAGCAGCTTTTCCATGCAACTTCGGGCAGCTTCTAAAGGTCCCGGTTATAACACTGAGAAGACAGTTGCAATTAATGTGTATTAGTTATCTTTTTCTTTTTAATTTAGGTTCATTTGTCGCCATGGAAATTTCCCCGAGGTTTCACCTTCTCCTAATTATTCCCCGCTTTCACTTTTTCTAAATCTTTCTGGGGTTTGAATTCAATGAGTCCACAAATAAAGATTGGAAACTCAACGCTGAGGACTCCAAAGGTGGATTTTCTTCTAGAAGACCATTGGCATTTTAACTCCGGGCCGAGTCTAAAAAGGATCTCCGAAAACATCATGGCTCCCAATGAAGAGGAGATGAAAGCTCAACTTGAAGAAGAAAGGAAGGAGATGCAAAAAGTTTTCAATACTCTTGATTTAAATGGAGATGGTTTTATCAAAGATTGAAGAGTCAAGTAGGAGCTCATGGCAAAGTCGAGTTCTAGCTCAAGCAGAGAGAAATTGAGCTTATGCTAAAATGCGGGATGAAAATGGTGATGGATTGGTTGATTTTGAGGAGTTCATTTCATTGCATAAAAGTTCAAAGAATGAAGAGGAGGAAGAGCGAGGAGTTATATCAAGCTTTCCGCCTTTTCAATCGCGAATAATGATGGATTCATCGCTCAAGAGTTTCATCATGCTAACTAATTTAGGCTTTGTCCAAAGAACACAAGGTAAAGGAATGTGAGCACATGATAAGAGGTGTGGATTCCCGATGGAGATGGTTTGGTAAATTTCACCGAGTTTAAGCTCATGATGTCTCCCGTACCGCGACCTATACCTTCATTCTAGAGTTTTTTTCCTACGTATGGGCCAGAACACGTTCTAAATAAAGGGTCTATTTCCGAAATTGCAATGGTATTCCTAGGTGTCATGTGTTAATCACCGAAAACGTTTCATTATAGACAATGATTTTCATTGCCATAAATTTACATCTATACAAAACTCCACTCTCCAACCGGTTCTTTCCACTTGCCACAAATTTACATCTATATAACAACTCCACTCTCCAAATCAGGCCTACCACTTATATTATAGACGTGGAAAATAATATCTGTGAAAATAATCGATAACTCATATGTTAGTTGTGAAAATAAGCGACAACTCACATGTTAGTGGATCAAATGTCTTCATGCAACATTTCTTATCTTATTATATATTACTAGTTATGGTACCACATTAAGCCGGGCTTTAGTAAACAATCAAGGGGTGGTTTCATTGTTGCATTGTACATTTTATATGGTAGCTTTTATGAGATGATTTTTGATCAAGCATCATCTGCGTTTATTTTTTGATCAAGCATCACCTTTAGGAATATATGAATATGCAAATTTGTTGTACAATCAAAAGCAAACAATCAAAAGTAGAACTATCTTTACTATCTACCATTTGAAACTAAATTGTCATATTGGAATAATAGAGACCTGCTATGTACGGTCCAGTTAAGGAATGAAGAGCAAATATGCCCATTCGATCTCTATTTGCCTTTACGAATCCCTCGTGTGAATATGCACCCAAATCAAAGGAGGTTTTGGGAATTTTAATTCAAAATGTGTTGATGCAATGGTTTGTGTTAATTAATATAATTGTAGTGATGTGTTGGCTGTTATATTAAGAAAAATTTGGCCCTTCTGCCTCGAACAAAACTTTCGAAGCACTAAGGATGGCTTAAATGCATGTAACAATTTTACAAACACTTATGCATGTAACAATGTTAGAAACACTGGGCATGTAATCCAATTACAGGGACACCTAGGGGTTATATTAATGATGAACCCCGACGTGGTAGAACTTTCTACGCTGATACATGTTCACTATGGTCCATTCGGCGCAACCCGATATGGTGTGGATAACGCCCTAGCTTGAGGGTGTTATTGAAAAAAAAAAATTGAGGGCCATCAAAATAGTGAGGATGTGCGCCCTTTACACACCGGCCGAGAGTTTTGGGCTATCTATCACCATCAAAATTGATCTAAATCCTCCATTTTTCATAATAGCCTAGGGTCTTATAAAGTAGCAATGTGTTATGGCTCCAGTGAAACCACTCGACCAAGATTGATCTCAACCATTGGATCACTATAAGCTTGAGCAAATGGTGTGTTAAGGATAAGATATGTAGGTGTCTACTAGGGCTTCATTGGGTGACTTCCTAATATGGACCTAAAAAAAAAAAAAAAAGCCTAGGAGGCAAACCCTAAGATTTTCTGAGCCATCGATAAGAATTCCTTGCATCTCTAGGGGGCAAAGGCTGTCCGACATGAAAGTGCCAAAAAATCATTACAAAAGTAAAAAGCAAAAGAAAAGGGAGGTAGAAGTTTCAAAAATGGAAAAAAAAAAAATGGAAAAGCAAAATGGCTTTGGCCGCCGAATAACCAGCCGGCTGATGGCGCTTAGGGTAATGAACTTTTTAGGGCTTTCCATACGGAGGCCCGACTTTTGTTGTTCTTGCAGATCCTTCCTAAGATGCTGGATGGATTCGGGCGAGTGGCATGGTTCGGGGCCGTGGGATAAGGGTGGTGTTGTGGAGCTTCTTACGTGGGCCTCCGTTTCGTGACGGTGACTCACATTGATTTCTGACCCCCATCATGCCCACTATGGTAAGCCCTAATGGCGATTTTTTTAGTCTTTGAGCTGCTTTGGTCGTTTTTGGATATCCGGTTTTCTTCGCTTTTGGTTGAAGGCCGCTCTATGAAAACATTAGTGGTTGCTTGAGAAGCTTCCTATATTCAAAATGCAAGACATTGGAGCTGAAATTGTGATTGGTGGGAGGTTGCTAGTGTTAATGAATATTTGATTATGTTTGTCTCCTAACTTAATAAAAATGCAGTTAGTTGTTGCCTCTATCAAGAATTATCACATGAAGCGTTGCCATTTACACCATTATGTTCAATTGTTATGAATTTAGGTTAACACCGTTCCTTCTTCTTCTTAAAATCTCTTCTTCTTCTTCTTCTTCTTCTTGTGGAATGTAAACTTCCCAAACACATTCATTTATACACGACCAATGTCAAATTAAAATATTTCGCTTTTCAAGATCACTCTTTTCTCATTTTCAACAGTTTCCTTGTTATTATTCCAACCATTAACACAAATTCTTGAGAAGTTATAGCGCCCTCGCTATTGGAAAACATACCCATGTTGTTTTCAATTTGTCACCAATAAACATTAAGTCATGAAATGTCCAGAAACAATCAGAAAGCTTAACACTATCCATATGGAATAGTCAAGAAAATACATAGCTGCTTGCTGTTTGTCCTATAAGGGAAGCGTGGCTTTCCACAAACTGGCAAAAACTACATATGACCAAAAGATTGATGATTTCAAGAAATGGAGTCATATAGAAAACCATTGCCAGAGTCTCAAATCTTGAAGGAGATGAGTTTGAAAGGTATGTGGAAATAACCCCAAAATAATACTTAATCGACGAATTGGTGAAGATTTCTAACATGAAAGTAGTACTTTTTGGTTGTATTTGAAATAGGTTTTGAAGGCATCTGAGTCCTAGCTCTACTTGCATTATCAGGGAAGGCATAGAAGTCAATGACGAATAAAAGCGAACCCAAAGACTTAATTGTGTCGATTGTGAAGCTGGACATACGTGTTGGTTGTATAACAAAAGTGGAAAGACATGCAGATGCTGGCACTTTATATGTTGAGAGTATAGATATTGGAGAAGCAATGCCTCGAACTGTTGTCAGCGACCTACCAAGTCTGAAAACTACCATTTGTGCAATTTAGCAATCTACCAATTTGGCTACCATTGGGTTATCCACAAGTTGGTCCCAAGAGAACTATTACAAAAAAAGGGTAAGCCTTCTTGATAGCCATATATCAAGGTTATTTTTCATTGGATGTTCAAAAAAATAAGAAAGGGCGAAGGTGTTATAATCCAATTACCAAACATGTTTTTCTCATCTCTGAGCATGCAATTTGTTGAACTGCAAATTGTTGAACTGCAATTCATTGCCTTTTCACTATAGCAACGTCTGTAACCTATTTCCAATACCAAATCAAAACAATCAATCATGAGAAGCAGAAGTAACAATTGTAAAACTGAAATCTACAATACCCCTTTTGCAACAAAAATTATCCACAAAGAGAAACCTTCTTATTTTGTCGGCTCCTTTGTCTAGTCTTGTTTTTTTCAGGAGGAGCATTGTTGATTTTCATCCATATCCTGCAATAAGTCTGAGCTTGCAACACGAATAAATAAATTACATTTATCCCTAATGGTATTAACATCCTTTTTTTTTCTTTTTTTAGATTTCCCATGGAGCAATGAACCTCCGTTTCCCCATGCAATGCATAATGCTTTATAGCTTATGAGCTTCGCAAAAATCATTGCACAAACATGAGTGAATGCTTATAGTTTTGTTCAACCGAAACAACAAAATTTGGCCAAATAAACCATTGTACAGAAAGATGGAATAAAATTGTCAATTTCATGGATGGGCATAGCCAAAGAGCTGCTAGGAACTGTTATGTCCTGCTGCAAAAAAATTTTCCACATTGATTTTTCAATGATGTCAAGAGGTGTTGAAAGGTCTGGGGCTCACAAGGAATAAGCAAACCACCAACATATTCAAAACCAAATTCTTCAGCGGACTTTTGGAGCAGAACTTTGAAAGCATGATGAGATAGACCTCCAAGGCTAAAATGACCCTTGCAGAGTCAACAAAATAAATTATGATCACAAAACACATCTTTTGCAGAATAACTACAACATTGAATGAAGATACGTGTGCCCATGGAAACGATTATATTCAAGTAAGCTTCCATATGTGCAGTCTGCAACACCCACAAAAAGAGCTTCTGTGTCTGGACTGAATGCAATTCCTGCAAGCCTTTCAATAAAAAACAGGCCTGGAAATATGAACTTATCACACAATTTCAAGATCCAGAAAACCACCAACATATTCAAAACCAAATTCTTCAGCGGACTTTTGGAGCAGAACTTTGAAAGCATGATGAGATAGACCTCCAAGGCTAAAATGACAACTTGCAGAGTCAACAAAACAGATTATGATCACAAAACACATCTTTTGCAGGATAACTACAACATTGAATGAAGATACGTGTGCCCATGGCAACGATTATATTCAAGTAAGCTTCCATATGTGCGGTCTGCAACACCCACAAAAAGAGCTTATGTGTCTGGCAACGATTATATTCAAGTAAGCTTCCATATGTGCGGTCTGCAACACCCACAAAAAGAGCTTCTGTGTCTGGACTGAATGCAATTCCTGCAAGCCTTTCAATAAAAAACAGGGCTGGAAATATGAACTTATCACACAATTTCAAGATCCAGACCCTCTGGACTGTTGTATCAGGATAGAGATCATAAGAAGGAAAAAAACTTACTCACATTGCCCGCAATATGATCATATATTCCTGCAGCTAGAATCCTATTCTCCAACCTATTTTAAAATTCTGTCTGGACTCAGACACTGAAGCCCAATAACAGTATAATCTTTCTTTTCTTCAATATCCACGATTTTCTATGTCTAATCAATCGCAGAGCAAGCTACACATGGTTTTTAAAGTTTTTCAGACACTGTTGTCAAGTGCATCCACATTGGCGTTTCTAACAATAATTCACATACCTCAAAATGGCCAGCACTCTCCAGCACAATCCAAAGGTGTCAATCCAAACTGAATGAGAGTATCGATAAAATGGATTAGATCACCGGATGCGGATATCGGTCTTGTGTTGTAGATCCAAGCTAATTGCAAATTGCAAAAAACCACCATTTTGCAGAGCCCATTTTGCAAAATCCAAGCAAAGTCAGAAATATTTACCTTATCAAGGATGAAAGCTGAATCTTGAAAGCTAAATAAAGCTCCAACACGGCCACCTTATGCAAATTAAGATCCTTCCGCCATACTTAAGAAGGATCCTAACTGCCACATAACATCCTCGCTTCACTGACCATTTCGATGCAATGATGCCACCATATCTAAGCACTTGCATTGTGCAAGCCTGAGAGCACACAAAGCAGTACTATCCATGATTCATAACGCCCTAGAACCATAATCATTGCACTGCTACTTTGGTACCTCAGGCCTATCTCACAGCTCAGCTAAACTGAGATATATTCTCTTATGAGTAGGTGCTAAAAAAGGCTGTCACACAGGTCGAAATCCCATCACATTGAATACCGCTTCTAGACAATCTAATTCCGCTCTATACATAAAATAACCAATGGCAAGTAGAGCCTTACCTATCTCACGGTTCTGAACATCACCAAGTTGAGCATATCCACCAAGCAAGGCATTCTAAAAAACAATGTTATGATCGATGATGCTATCAAATATTTTATGTGCATCACCTATACTTCCACATTTTATATACCTATCAACACAAATGGCTCTTAGCGCCAGAAAATACAGGAGCTTCATTTGCTTTTATTGCTTCATCACAATCACTTTATCTGGAGTTCAGAAACAGACCATGGATTGAAGCAAAAAGATGCAAGATCCATTGAAGTAGAACAAAATAAATTTTCTCCTATTCTGCATGATCTTGGGTTGGTTCTAAAGTAGTATCTAGATTCATCAGAAAGGAATGCAAATAACTCTGCTCAACGTCTAAAGAAGGTTGATGCACACAATTGCAAATGACTGAGCCATAAATTAGATTGCAACACGGAGAGAGTACCTGTTTCAGCGATGATTCGAATGTGAATGAAAGTTTTTCTTTTTCCTGCCATAGTGAAGCAAGCCAGTAAAATAGCACTGAAGCCTTCTATGACTTCACATCCAGCATTATTGCAGGCCTCCTTATGCAAATTATCATCCTTCCGCCATAGAAGAATTGACAATTGCTTCTTTTTTCCTATTTTCCATGGACCGTTTGTTTCTCCAAAACATAACATGGTCGCTATACTGACCATTTGCATACAACAATGCCACCATATCTAAGCACTTGCGTTGTGCAAGCCTGAGAGCAGGCAAAGCAGTACTATCCATGATTCATAAGGCCCTAAAACCACAATCATTGCACTGCTACTTTGACACCTCAGGGCTATCTCAGGGCTCACCTAAACTCAGATATATTCTGTTATGAGTAGGAGCTAAAAAAGGCTGTCACACACGTCGAAATCCCATCACATCGAATACCGCTTTTGGACAATCTAATTTCGCTCTATACATAAAATAACCAATAGCAAGTAGAGCATTCATAAGATTATAGTTCCTAAAGAGACAACATACATATCAGATTAAAAAAAAATAGCACAGAAGCCTTATATGACTTCACATACAGCATTAAAAGGGCTCTTAATTTTGGTCCTACATGACTAATAAGCCTTACCGGTCTTCATTATATCCATGGTAGTCTTGCAACAGGCATGCTCAAAATAAGTGACAGCAACATCAATGGCATTACCTCTACTTAGTTTCTTCATAGATGAGCCCACTGATTCTTTTGACACCTCCACATCTGGCAAGCATGAAAGACCGTCCTCTGCCTTCTGAAATCAAGAAAATGGATTAGATCAGCGGATAGAGTCTTGCGTTGTAGATCCAAGCTAATTCCAAATTGACAGGAACCACCAATTTGCAGACCCCATTTTGCAAATCCGAGCAAAGTCAGAAATGTTTACCTTATCAAGCATCAGAGTTCAATAATGAAGACTAAATAAAGCTCCAACATGGCCTCCTTATGCATATTATCATCCTTCCGCCATACTTTCCTTCCGCCATACTTAACATTGACGATTGTTTTTTTTTTCCTATTTTCCATGGACAATGCTAAGCCTGCCGACCCATCGTCCAGTACGACCAAAAATTTCCACAAAAGGAGGCAATATTTGGCTAAGACGTCGCACCCTCTCCTTCAGGACACACGGACAATATGACTTATGGCACAATCTAAGCCATTCATCAAAAAGGAGGGCCAAACAGAGAAATCTAGACCGCCATATATCTGCAGAAGAAGCTTTGGCAGAAGTCGCTCAGAAGAAAGTTTGGCATAGGCCGCTCATGCTTCTATCTAATCGGAATATATGGGCCATCGCTGCGACAGAAATCCCTTTGTAAAACTCCTCTGAAAACCTATGTGCATTATGGTATCCTCCGGCATCAATATCTCGGACCAATTTTAATCCATTTTGTGACTCGTTAGCGCTGCAAGCTGACAAAAAGTAATAAAGATAATGATCTAGCATCGATGGAGAAGCGAGCTCGGTTGCCATGGCTGCACCATAGCCTTGCACTGGAGGAAACGGAAGTTGTAACACAATAGAGCCACAAATGGAAGCACTAAAAAAACCCTAAGAAAGTCGTGGGAACAACCATCCGTTCCATCCAGGCAGCCATGTTTGGATACATTATTATTCGACGTCGCATCCTTTCATATGAAGAGACATTAACATGCCACATGGCACAATCCAAGCCGTCTGACCAAAGTAAATAAACAAACGGACTAATCTTGGCCGTCGGACGGGGGGCAGGGACATTGGAACGATCTCGGCCGTCGATCAGGCGCACAGACCGACGCCACGGTTTTATAATATAGGATATTAGCTAAAGATTTTGTCTAGCTACAGATTTATTAAGCCGGCATCTGTGGCTGGGCTTGAGATTATGTTTGGTGTGCTTATGCTAAGGTAACATGCTCCGCAAGATTGCAAGAATATCTTCGGGGATTGGTCCGGTTTGTTTTATTGTTTAAAAATATTTTCGAGATAGTGGAGGAAACTATGGCGTATAAACCCTGTTGTACTACTAAGAAATGGTCTCTTTTTGTTCTCCGCCTTTAACCCATGCCCGGGTTAAGGAACTAGTATCTTTAGGATCGGGATTTGGAGTAGCTTCGGATCTCCTCGGGTCCCGGCCTGTGAGAAAGCTCGAGGAAATCTTAACCAACCTTGAAATGTGATGGGCTCAATACACAGCTTAGAAATCGGAGAGTTCTAATATGTGTACGCTTGACTTATATGGGCCGACAAGACCATAGAGTTGGATGCATGTGGGCTACTTTTTTGAGTCCTAATTTTGAGTTAGCCTAAGGCTTGCTACAGACTGAGGGGATCTTCATGGGAATGTGTGGGCTCCGATTTTAGCAAACAGATATGGGCCTCAAGGGCATAACATTATTGGCTGGGATGACCTTCGAGTGTTGTGCTTAAAATATCATATCTTGAGCAAAATCCCTTTTGGAGGTCTAGTAGAAGCACGTGGATGGGAGCGTAAGCAAAATAGTTGGAAAAAGCAAGGAACCTTCTTCCATAGTATTTGTCACCGGGGAAGAGGTTGTGGTCACTATTCTAGCACCGAGGGGGAACCAAGAGTGCCCCACATAGTACTTAGAGCAAAGAAGAGGTCGAGGGGGTTCCAACCTAAGTACTTGATATTTTGTTATGTGATGTTTTATGTGTTCTACTAACTGATACAATTCTTCCTATCTGGCTCTTGAGGAGTCTTGTAATAAGGTCTTCGGACCACCTTTATTTATAAATATAAAAATACCTTGCCTTCAAAAAAAAAAAAAAAAAAAAGTTTCAAAAATAGAAGATATTCTTCTCCTCATTGCAAGCATAACATAAAATGGTTTCTCATATTCACAAAATTTAAGAAATGATCAAGTTTTACAATAAATCCATAAGAAATGATCAAGTTTTACTACATTTAAGTTTGTTGTCAAAATAACCCTGTTGCGGCTTACATTATTAGTGCCGATTGTATATGATGCTAATGTAGTTTACATTAACAAAAGCTGCAGGACATTCTTTGAAAAAGTTTCATGAGATCATACATTAATGTGCCATGCTTAATTTATGTAGCCTATCACAGTCTCAATTCACTTACACTAACTTCTACTAGACTTGAGAAAGAGGCCATTTGCAACAAGAACTTAATATAGGCAGTAAATTCTTTGGCCCAGAAAGTGCAGCAGGAAGAACATGACCCAGATAGTAAGTAATTGCTTTGCAAACCGCAAAAAAATGAATCATTATGAGGGAGCAAACAAAGCAAACTAATGATTTAAACCAACAAACTTTATTCAATTCATACCGACTCTCTCAGATGTTTGTGTGAAAATCAAGAATTTGAGAATGGAAAAATCTGAGCTTGGCCTCGACGTGATTAGCTACAAAGGTTTTTGAAAATTCACAGGATAATCATAAGTGTGAATGAATCCCATAAATTCCATACTTGGTAAAGAAGCTCATGGTGTTCCTGTTGTCGTTCAAATTTCGCTGACACTTAAGACATGAACACACGCTTTCCCAAAGCTACTGTAATTGCCAAAACATCAACCAAAACAATTGTCCATAGGAAGAGGTCCTGAAATATGTCCAAAGTCCAAATAATCGCAAGCCAAAGACAAGTAAAATGGCAAGCAAAGCAAGATATGACAACCCTTCAACAGCTCCTAATAAGCCAAATGGACCAGAAGAAAGTCCAGACATAGTCTTTACCTTGGTAACGACAGACCAGCCAATTAATCCAAGCACAACTAAGTAGCTCACCCTTTTCAAGCTCCAATGGATCCTCCTGGACCTGGTGAAAGCCCGGAGCCTATTGTTTCTAATGTGAAAAGAGACCAGCATACCACTGGGATGGATGCAAGCCTCTCCAACTATATGGCTCCATATTCTCGCTGGCTTTCAGAAGCTACTATCGCTAATTTTGAACAATTGAAAGAGGAGCTATGATCATGCGACCTCCTTGGTTTCTTTGTTGATCTCCTTGGCAATGCATTCGGGCCACCGCCATAGAACCGTAGAAACATAGGTACAGATGCAAAGAACCCTAAAATATATTACTCGAACCTTGCATGTTCAATTTGGAATAATATTAAACATTCATAGGTGACCATTGGAAAGTGCCACAAGAATCAAGGGTCCAGAAAGGGCGCACTCTAGAAATATTATTTAGTACACCTCATCAAATACAACACCAAAATCATAGAAAAACCTTAGTAAAAAGCGATTAAAAAACAAAAAAAAACCCCAATTATTGTTGCTATATATTGATTGCACATTAAAGCTCATAGTAACGTTTTTTATTAATTGAATAACAGGTCATCTAAAATAATGTGAGTGCATCACAACAAAGTTGGAGGAAAAGGTTTAAATTCGAAGTTGGAAGGAAGGACTGAATTTAAATCTTGCTAGTAACATTTTCTAGCGTTGTCGGGCTTTTGTTTGAGCTTTCCTAACATTGTGTTATGTTGATATTGTAGTGTAGAATGTTATTGTTAATATATAAAATGGAATTTTGGCTTGCCATGGTTGATTATATATGGTATATATGGCTGGATTTAAAAATTGAATGGCTTAACTAATTGGACATTTCTTTGCTTAAGCAAATATGGAGTGGTGCATGCATATCTTAGATATGGTCAGTGGGAGATCATAGTAGGGATATAGTTTTAAGGTTGTGGCCCATTGTGATGATTGGGATCAAGAGAATTCAACACTTACCATTGGGTTCCTAAAACGTATAAAAAATCCACATATCTTCTTATCATTATACGAAGCAAAACTAGCAAGCTAACTAAGAGAGGCAAAGAGATGAGAGAGGCCACAACCGAAAGAAAGCCCTATCTAACCAACTCCACTAAAAAATACAACATGTCACAAAAAGAAAGCCACACCTGGGCATCTCTACTAAGAAACACAACATGAGTCATAATGCTAAAGAAAGAAAGCCACATCTGGACATCTTCACTAAAAAGCAAAAACATGAATCACAATGCCAAGCCACATCTGGGCATCTCCACTAAAACGCGACATGACAGTAATGGAGCACATCAAATGCTACAGAATACATCAAATGCTTTGAAAGTGCAACTATTATAGTTGGGATTAAAAAACTTTACCTTTTTGGGTTTCTAGGAAAAACCTAACAATAATAGACTAATCAAACTTTGGGTTCTTACAACTAAGTACAACAAGGCTGAACAAAGCTAGCGATGCGCACCTATACCTTCATTCTAGAAAGTTTCTTACAGAAGGGTATTCCTATGTTATATGTTGATGCCGAAAATATTTTATTATAGACAATGATTTTCATTGCCATAAATTTACATCTATATAAGAACTCCACTCTCCAAATCAGTTCTTAATACTTATATTATATCTCGAAAAATAACCGACAATTCATATGTTAGTGGATCAAATGTCTTCATGCAACATTTCTTGTCTTATCTTCTTTATTAAAATGGGAGAGTGTTGGTTTTCGTGCGCCGAACGCCGCGATATGAGATGCATGCGGCGTCCCTCTCTCCTCACAGACTATTTTGGTTAGCCTTGCCTCTCCTACTGTTGAAACTTTGAGTGGGAAGAGAGCCGCACGCAGGCGGCGATGGCCCCCGACCTATCTGATTCTTTGTGTTCTTTGCTTTTTGGCACATCCTTCGATTCTTGATAGCAGAAGGGTTTTCTTGCAATCTTTTTGTTATATTGCTTGACATTCCCTTTAACACAACGGCGTAACAGATAAAGGGCTTGGCTTTAACAAATATTCTTTGGCCGCGATTGTATCTGAGGGGACACAGATGAGCGGCACATCTTTGTGGAGAGGTGGCTTGACGGAGGTGGGATCTTTTGCGGCTCTTGAAGAGAAAGACTTTGATGCCATGTTGCCCAGTGCGCTTTTATGTCGACATAGAATTTGTGCCATGACTTGAGGGGTAAGTTGGGCAATTGTTTTTGATGTCGATTCTTGCTTTTCGACGCAATTAATGCAGATCATGGGTGCAATTTGGAACCGTTAGTCTGTTAGAAGAAATCGCGAAGAATCGAGCAAAATACTGCCTAGATTGAAGAAAAAATAGCTAGCAAACTTCTCTTGGGGGTCTGGGGACGCCAATCTCAATTAAGGAAGAAGAACTTGATGCTAAAGCCAAACACCTCCTCGGTATATTTCTTACTATTTCTATTCTGCATGATCGTCCTTCGAAATGCATCAAATTATTAAGTATTTGTTGTGAAATCACGGGACCTATAACTCTCCTTCTTGGCATTAGATGCCAAATAGGAATATGATTCAGCTCCGTTTCTCATGAAAAGTCCGGCTTAACAAGAAAGTATATTAAGCGGCCCATTTTTAGCTCCACATTTTTGTTGCAACTAAAGGTTAACTCTATTTTGGAAAAGCAGGGCTTGAGAATGAACTCTGCACATCAATTCTTCCACCATTATAAATCGATCCACAAGGATTTGTAGTTGGACACCCAAGAAAGCAATACCTGATTCAAGGTAAAAATCTGTGCAGATCATTTTCTTTTTTGGGCTTCTTCATATTCAACTATATTCTTGCAGTTATGACAGCCTTCTTCTTGAAGAGTGGGAAGGATCTAGAATTTGCTCGACTCAAAAGCATTCTAATGGAGTCATCCAAAGTATTTATGCAATTCTATAAATTTCAACTTTCAGTTTCAGTACATCTATTCCTATTAAAGCTTTAAAATGTCCCTGCATGTTATATATTTATTGCAAAGGCTCCATTTTTGTATTGCAAACGGCCTATTTTAGCTTCTACAATAAGATTGCGTATTAAATAGGAGCAAATCATTGAAACGGGAGCAAAAGAAATATTCCTTAAAGATTCCCTTTTTTACAAAAAAAAGGGGGTAAAATGAGAAAAAAAAAGGTGCATAAAATTGTATTTTGACCTCCCGCTGTAATGCCTAATTTTTTATGCTTGAGAGAATTGGCTTTGTGAAAGTGGGTTTTTTATGCAAACTAGATTTTTCTTGAACTATGTTTTAAAGAGAACCTCTAATGTAAAAAGAATACAACATTTAACAAAAGATTGAAGTGAAGTCTGTAACTGGAATTGTAGTATTTTCAAAAATTGAAGATAAAATCTTCATATTCACATGCAAAATTTACAGTCTTTTTCTAAGACTCAGTTATGTGCAAAGGTGTGAGGAGTGATGAGGGAGGGATCTAGCACGTCATCACATTCATTTATGCCGTCCTCATCAGCTTCACTTCTTTCACTATCACTTGAGGAAGTGCTTGAGTAATCTTCCTCTTCACTATCAACAGATGGTGAAGCATTGCCACCACCACTCCCTTCTTCATCCTCTTCCTCGTAATTACAAGCCTTTTTTAAGCAAATTGATCGTCCTTTGGCATAGGCGATTGAAGATTTCAATTTAAAATCATAGCACAATATTGTCACGTCACTTAGGTTCAACTCATCTCTACAACCCACTTTCTTGGACTTTCTCCCCTTTCCTTGAGATCTCATTTCTAACTCTACCTACCTTCAAAAAGCATTTTTCTGAGCGTGTTGCAAGCCAATGAATCTTGAGTTTAGTTACTAAGCCTTCCTCCTTGATCAGATCAAAGTACTTTTGCTATCCAAAAGGTCGACCTTTTGTCATCCTCCTCAGTTGGAAGAGCAATCAACATACCTTTGGCAATTTTTGTGGCATTACCTTGAGGCTTATTCATCATCTTGAGGCGAGGTACATGACTTCGGTTCCTCTCTGCGAGGGGTGCCATTTGCGGCATTGCTAGGACCTCGCCACAGTTCTTGGGTTCTTTGAAAGGTGTTAGGCCATTGAAACGGTTCTTGCAACTGTCTTAGAGCTAGGTTTTGCAAAACAATTTTCTGTTCAAGAAAGAAATTTCTCCACCACAACTGGTCTTCTTCTAAGAAGTACTTAAAGCCTGAGAAATTCCATTTTCAATGGCTTTCAAGGATGTCACTGGGGTACTTTTTTCTGCTTGGACTCCTTAATATTTTTGAGAGGAAGTTGCTCAGCACGTTCTATGAAACAAGTATTTGGAACAGATTTAAGGAAGCGCAATCTCTCCAGTGGACTCCAGTCCTTAGTTATGGTGTATTTCTTCCCCTGTAAGAAGCTTTATCCATCCTTCAAGTAAAACTTGATGTGATATTGAAAGATGAGATCATTCAACTTGTTCACAACTTGTCCTCTATCTGAACGTTGAGAAAAAAACAAACTCTCTGAAATCAGCAGTCTCTTTGAGAAGTTAAACCACTGGAATGGGAGTGTAAGAATCAAGGTAAATTTTAAGGGTCCTAAATGTTTTTTCTATTCAAATTAAGGTTGGCTAAACCTATTGAAAATAAAAGTTCATAGATTTTCATCAGGCGAAATTTGATAAAATAAAACCCTTTTGTTATCTTCCCACTTGGCTAAAATGTAAAATTTATATGATATTAAATTCTTGTATTGGCGAATTTTTCTTTGTTGGTGGCTAAAGTTCAATTATTCAACTTCAAATTCTGGGCACTCATTAGCATGAATGACAAATGATTCAATATGCTTTCATTACAAAACAATAACAAAGATTCAAAGTACAATTCATAAGGACCAAACAATACCACTTGAGGAACACACATATTTATGTTGGGGTTGAATGCATCGAAATGGCTAACTTGGTGCATAGAGCCCTTTAAGGTCAACGATTGCAAGAATAAAACACTATTACGTAGAGCTTAAAATGCTCACTATATAACATTAACTTATAGATTCAAATTCAATATCCATCAAAGCATGATTGATAGCTAATGGCGATTCCATTAAAAAGGTCTCTGAATAGATTCAACATGGCTATTTAAATTGATCAGGGTGCGCCTAATCAGCTTCAAAGAAGGCGATTTAGCATGCCATGATGCAGTTAATCGTGGCTAAACTCTAGGTGTCCAAAATTTTCTCTCTTTTGGAATGGCCAAATTATTTTTTTCCTGGAAAAAAAATCTTTATTAGCTTTAGCCACAAGATTTGACTAAAGGTCTAAAACGTAGCCATTTGGCGAATTTTAGCCACTATTTAATACCCTGGTAAGAATCTTCAATGCTTCTCACTAAAGTAGGAAGACAATAAGATTTCTTCCTTCTAAGGCGCACGGAGAATCTGCTGAACATCTGGTCTATTTGATCGTGAGTGTGGCCTACAATAAGAACCCGAGCTTTACGTTTCTGAAGATCCCTAGCTCTACAAGCATGGCACAATAAGCAAAGAGTGTCTAATTCTTGTTCTTCCTTGTAGTGTTGTCAAATTGCAGGTAGAGCACTGGTGGTAATTGCTCTTGCTCGCACAGAACCTTGTTAAGAATTGTAAGGGTTCGGGTCACCATGCAAATTTGGATATGTCAAAAATACATTGCACTTTTGACTTCCTTTGAAGACCATCTTAACAAAACATTCCTCTGGGATATCTTTAGGAATATTTAAGAAATGAGGTAGAATTGTCTTTTTTGTATTCATTCCATCAATTACAACAGATATATATTGCAGTGGACGTTCGAGAGCATTTTTTCTGTGCTTGGCAAGCTTTCTTCTTTCAGCTGCTTGTTGTTCAGGATGTCTGGCAAGGTTCTGCTGCACAATATCTGTAGAAGGAAGGATGTAAAAATAATTCTGGGAAACAACCGTGGGATTAGAGAACTTGAACTTACTTCTTTCGACCCCTGTCTTTGCAGATTCTCGTTCTCTTTAATTCTGCACATCTTGAGCAAATTGATATTCTATGTCTTCTGGGAGTTTTCACAAGACCAAATTCACTTTTCCATAGTCTGGTGAAGTGTGAGTAAGAGATGTGCTGTGAGTGAATACATGTCTCTTTGTATTGTTGGAAGACATCCTTTTTTGTAATGTTGTATGTCAAATGATATATGTTACTGTTAGGAAGCTTTTCACATGTCTTCTGAATAACTCGCTTTGGCCCACAATGATCATCAATTGCGGGGTTTTATCCAGTCTTTTATGTATTCGAGACATTCTAGTGGCCCCAAGCGATGGACAACCATAAAAGCATTTACGCACACTTGTTCACGGTAAATATAATGCAAGAAGGTGTGGCGGTCCGTCTAACATGATAAGCCAAGTAGGCACTCTGATCAGCCATTGTCATAGAACTATAATTGTCTCTAACCGCACGAAGTTTAGCCATGTTGAATTTGTTAATGTAGCCCAATGAGCAGCATGTAGTTTTTAGAATTCTTCTCATTTTCTGTTCATCCATACGATTTTTTACTAAGGATATGCTCTCTCGAGCTAAAATCCACTTTAAATTTCTTAGAACTTTGGTGGAGAACATATAATCCCGTTGCTCCTCATTGGTGTCTTCATCTTCGGATGACAATTCAAGTTTAGGTGTGATCTCCTCTCAAAGATATGCTTGAAGAGGAAGAAAGACCACATGAAGTTGTACCCGATATATCGGAGGCACAGTGTTAAATGTTGGTGAAGGACCATAAGAAGTTGTAGCAGCAGTTGTTGTAGCATCATGATAAGGAGTTCTTGCAAACATCTCCCTCACAGTGGACTAAAACTCTGCAAATACATGGGTCACAATAATTGTATGAAGAGGAGTAGATGCTGTAACATCATCCTCATTTGTAGTGAAGTCCTGATGGGAGAAGTTGTGAAGAATCTCGCATTCTTCTGAACGTAGTGTAGTCCTTGTCTCTCTACTTGGGGGAAGCTACAAATGGTGGGGTAACACGATTACGCAAAATCGTGGAGCATGTGGTTCCAGGCTGACACAATAAAAGGTGGTGGAAGCTTGTTTTATAAGAGTGGTGATGGAATAAGCGGAGAGGGCAATCGTTTCCTAACTTGGACTTGGTGACGATTCGAAAAGGGGTGGCAGTCTGTTAGTTGCTGGACTAGGAGTATCTTCGAGAAGCAAGAGGGATGTTATTGAGGTTGGAGTCGGAGAAGCTTGAAAATCAACGTTTTGTTCTGCAGCTCCATCCGATTCAAAGGAACTAGAGATGACAAATGGTGGTGGAAGATTGTTCATATTGCGTTTAAACATCTTCAACAACTGCAAAGAGCAGGATAACTTGAGGAAATATCGACAAGAAATTAGAGACCGCTGGACCTTCCTATTCGAGAATACACGACATGCGGGAAGAAGAAGGACGTGGAAAAAAAATGAGGCAGAAGGAAATAAAATGCTATTCGAATAGGCAATGACGGTAATATCTGAGAACGTATTCGACTATACATAGAATTGGTGAAGGGGCTATGTGCAACCTTTAAAAGGAAATTTTAGCGTCTCACTTTTGTATTCGTTCGGCCCGGCTTGAGTCTAGCCAGCCCTCAATTATATTAATATATTGCTGTATCCCGATTCGCATAGACAAAATCATGGACAAGTGAGTCTGAAAGTACAGTGTACATTCTTTTTTGCTTTTCAACTGAAAGATAGTGTATTCCGGAATACACTTCTCCCTTTCTAGGGAGGGAAAATTGTATTCGGGAATACACATCTTCCTCTCTGAAGAGGCGAAAGTGTATTCCGGAATACACTTTCGTTTTAATTGAAGGCAAAAGTGTATTCCGGAATACACTTTCGCCCGGAATACACTTTCGCCTCTTTAGAGAGGAAGATGTGTATTCCGAAATACAGTTGCTCTATTTTAAAGTTTGAGAAGTGTATTCTAGAATATTTTTTTGGTAATTTTAGATGTTTTTATCGCATTTTAGACTTGTTTAGCCATGTTTTGTTGTCAAATCTCAAGTCTTTTATTGGCCTTTTGGTCCTGTGTTGGCATGACATTTGGACCTTTTCTATTCTGGAATAGTCTTTTGGCTTGTGTTTTTGCTAAAAAAGACGTGCTAAACACATAATTTGTACAGGCAAGACGTCAGCAAGAAACAACAGAAGAAGCGCATCAAAATTACTCAGAAGGCACACCCACAGAGAAGGGTGGACGTCGTCCACTGGATGACACCTCTGCGCCTGCAATCTACGAGAACTTTCAAACGCAGTGGTTCTTCACACGGGATACAACGGGAAAGTACAGCACCCTTACATTTTTACATGTTTGTCCCAGTCCTGATGCAAAAAGATACGATGACAGAAAGTTTGTCTGCATGGGCACCATAGATGATAGATAGCAGAGGAGTCTGGACAACGAGGGAGACTCTCCTTTACAACATCCCAAGGTTTCATACAGGTTGATGAGTCCTTTTTTAAACTTGTCAAAGTGCAACCACCAGCACTTTACAAATATGTTTCGCACTATATCAACAAGAGAAAGCTCAGTGCCACTATAAGATGGGTTCGAAGCTTCGCTTATAGTGAATCAGAGAAGGAAGAAGAGGAAGAACAAAGGAGCTTGAGTAGTCCATCGGAGAGGAAGAAGAAAAAGAAAAAGCACGAAAGAGTCGAAGAGCGGCAAAGCACCACCTCCAAAAAAGAGGGCTGATTATTGTCGCTAAAGAGCCCAAAAAAAAAAATTGCCATAGAAGATGCTCCCGAGGAAGTTCCCAAGAAGAGGAAAGAGAAGGGCAAGGCAAGAGTTGCAATTAAGGAAAAAAGGTAGACAAAACTTAGGAGAAGATGGAAGAAATTAACCCGCACAAGTTTGTGCAGGTGTCATCTACTTGACTGTCACATCAATGAAGCTTCCACCTAAAAATAAAGCTGGAGAACGTCCCCTACGAGGTTGGAGGAAGATTTCTTGAGATCATTTGCGAGAATCGAAGGATAGAATTGAACAATCCTAACGCCCATGTTCGCCCGATTGTGGTTCTGGTAGATAGAGAGCAGTGCACAAGCTCAGCCGAGTACGATAGGAAAAATGCGGACAGATATACGCATTATGTTTTGGGTGGGAACTACAGTTTCAAGGCAAGGAGGCAGTTGTATAAGGAAAAAAAAGAATATTAGGTACTTGTCTGTTCTCTGTGCAGTCTACTGTGGACTGACTGATGAAGAAGCCAAAATCGTTGCCAACACTCACAACGCTGACAACGAATACAAGTTGAAAATGAGCTTCGTGGACAAAATCAGATTTATGCACAGAGAATACGTCATCTTTAAAGACAAGTATGGGAAGGATCTGAAGAAGCCTCAATATTCACTTGAACTAAAAGAAGCTTGTGCCATTGAGTGTTGCCTCAAGTACGACGAGGCGAACAAAAGGGCATCACTCATTGGTCACGATAATTGGTTTCAACTAGCATTCAAGGATGGCCGGGTATGTCTCCAACGTATTCTAGAATAAGATTTTGTGTACTGCAACCTTCTTTGAGAATCTTGATTTGTTTGCAGATCTGGGAACTTCAGAATGAAATATTTAATATGTTTGAGCCTGGTGAACTAAAAAGCAAAGGCAAAGTTTCCAAGAAAAAGAAAGGCTCCGACGTGCCAAAAAAAGAAATGACCATCACTGTCTGTAGAGAGATGCAGGGCTTCACTGATATAGAATTGTTGGAACGGCTCCTGCAGAAGGTCATGGACAAGGAGTTCACTCTCGAAATGTCGAAGGAGTTGCACAAGTAAGTATTGCCATCATTGATTTCTTTTCTGCCTGACAAACAAGAGAAGTACTATTCCAGAATACTGGCCGTTTTAAAATAACGACAAGCGAATTTTTCAGGAAAACGCTTTTGCCCCTCAAAAGCATCGAAAGTGTATTCTGTATTCCGGAATACACTTTTCGGCTCTCTCTGCTTGACATCTAAAGTGTATGATACGGAATACACTACGCAATTAATAAAAATTAAGTTTAAGCCACTTGTATTCTAGAATACATTTTTTTGCAAAGAAGTTGGTTGAATTTTTACCATTGTAGTTTCCAACTTCTAAAAGCGTTTAAGGTTTTCTTTCGACCAAAAACGATTATCCACGCGGAGACATGTTTGATGGAACAACCTAATGTGGAGACGTGGGAGAGGTGCAAAGAACTTTGTCCCATTGCTACATCCAACGAGCGTATTGTTCATTACGCTCCAAATTTTGAAGGATGGGTACGCTGACTAAACTCGCGACTTTTGTTTTATCTAGGTACTCAATTTCTCTTCTGATTGCAGAACAAGAAGAAAAATAAGGACCTGCCAGAAGGTTTTATGCACCTCGTAAGGCTGGCACGAGAGGAAAGAACCTTGGCAGATACATTAGAGGAAATTTGAGATCTCATTTCATCCCCACTCAAGCTATGGTTTACATTCTGCTGTGTCAAAAAACAAGTAAAGGATTATGATACTTGGGCTTTTATCGTGCAAAATATTGGGATATTGGTAATGGGAAATAAGGATCTCAAAACATGTCGAGGTGCTATACAATTAATAACTCGGGTGGGCAAAAGGTCTCGTGGGTTTTGTGGGGTAGGGACGTCCATGCATTATTGGCAAGATAGTGGGCTACCTAAACCTCGATGCAATGGATTGAATATTACTCCTTCGCTTTGGATTGGGACAAGGGTATTTCAATTGGATGGGGAGCAATAGTGTTGACGCTATGGGTTGGGTTGGCAAAAGGGTCACCCCTCCAAAATTACGTTTATGGTATAAAGCTTACCCAATATGGTGATATTATGCCTTCACAAGGAGTCTGCAGGGAAACAAACCGACACGCATCGAGGATGGCTAGGTCGGTGACAACAAACCATTGACTCTTCTAGTTGTAATTTCTACAATTGAAAGCAACTTGCTCTGCCACCCTGTCAAGGGGAGAAAAGTTTATGTATCATGGAACATTACCATATGGTGATGATAAATACAATGGTTCCTAATGTATGGCCAAACTCAACCTGTTGGGAAGTAGTTTGAGGGTACACGATCTTTGGAGGGGTTTGGGTATCACCAAAATGATAAAGGGTAATGAGGGGGATGATGCTACTCAAATAGAAAAATCATGAAGATTATTTCGTGGAACCTTCGAGGTATCAAGGGACCTCTAAAGAGGGCTAGAGTTTTAGCGACAATGAGATCGATGGTATGAGATATCCTACTTATCTGAAACATAGACTTCACGACTTGAGGCCGGTTCCTTAGGTGGGCTGGGTAGGAAGCCGGTATTCCTCTTTACTGTCTTTGCCGGGGCACTAAAGGGAAGCAGGAACTTTATGGAAGGGTTTAACTAGTAATTTGCAATATCTTTGGGGACGGATGGAAGGTGGCAAGTCGTGCAATTTGTCTGAGATGGGATTCAATGGGGAGTGATTAATATTTATGCAACAAATAAGCTGCAAGGAAAGAGCCATTCTATGGAAGGAAATCATGGATTGGGTGATGGATCACGGTGTGGCCCGGGTACTAGGTGGTGACCTCAATATGACGGATGTTTGGGATCAAAAGATTGGCCTGTATAGAAACCTCTTGGGGGAGGAGCGACCGGCATGGGATTCCCCTTCTCAACAATTGTGGCCCGTTCTCCTCCCACCATCGAATACTCCTATTCATGGTCTAATAAACAAAAAGGAATGGATGAGTTTCCATGCGCTAGGCTGATTTTATGTGGCTAACAAGTCAGCCCCTTTATGGATCGGTGCTATGTGGAAGGGACCTTTTTCTTTTCCCAGTCGGATCATATCCCACAAAAACTAGTATTTGAAGATCTTCCTTACGCCCGGCGAAAAAAATGTCCCCTTTAAATTCAATCTGAGGGGCTCTAGGGAAGGATCTCTTTTGTATACCATTCAAAGAATATCTGTTAGCTTTCATCAAGGGAAGAGGGTCTTCCTAGTATGAAAGCTTTGGATCAAGAAAAATGCGATATGAAGGATTGGATAAAAAGTGGGGGAAACTATGGGCTATCAAATTCCGGGAGAATAAGATTGACCTATACAACCAAGTTCGACAAGTTAAACAAGGTTTGATTCTAGATCCCTTTAATATTGCCAATCAGGCACTTGAGGAAGAGCTAGAGGTCAGAATAAAAGCGATAGAAGAGGAAGAGGCTCGAGGGGCCGCTATTAGATCTAAGACCAAATGGTATGCGGAGGTTGATCATGAAAGCTCTAAATGTTTTTTTAGATTGGCAGGAGCAAGGCTGGCTGAGAATAGTATCACTTCAGTTACTAATGATCAGAACGTGGTTCTTAAAGAGGAGGCAGAAATTAAATCCTTCTTCAGGGACAGTTATGAGGGGTTGTTCAAAGAAGATCCCCTTCCAAGTGACTATTACAGTCGATGCTCTGAGTGGCTCCCCTCTTTAAGGCAAGGCGGATAGTGGCCCGATGGAGAAAATAAACTTCTACTTCAAGAGCCTCGTGATGTAGAAATCTACAAGACTCTGTGTTCTTTAGCTTCTGGTAAGTCGCCAGGACCTGATGGGTTCCCTCCAGAGTTCTATGTCGAATTCTGGGATATACTTGGGCCATTCTTCACCGCTGCAGTCAAGGGAGCATGGGCGGTCAAATACCTTCACCCAGCCCTAGCAACTGGATTTATCTCCTTGATTCCAAAAGTCAATAAGCGACCAATAGCACTAACCAATGTGTTGTACAAAGTAATCATGAAGGTCATTGCTAACCGTTTGAAGCCAATCTTAACCCGTTTGATTGGATGTGAACAGTCAGCTTTCCTCCCAGGCAGGAACATTTTGGACAACTATCTGGCAGCTAGAGAGGGGCTCCATTGGTGCAAGTCTTCTCGCCAGAATTGTGTAATGCTGAAGCTGGATTTTCGTAGAGCCTATGACTCTCTTAGATGGAGTGGGCTAAAAAATGTGATGGCTCACATGGGTTTTGAAATAAACTTTATAGAGTTAGTTATGGGTTTGAACAAGATGGCATCAGATCTGATTACGGTTAATGGTCAGCCGACTGGTCTCTTTGAGCTCAGAAAGGGGATTAGGCAGGGGTGTCCCCTTGCTCCTTACCTTTTTATAATCATGGCTTATCTCTTAACTTGTATGGTGAAAAGCTTGATGACGAGGGGTTTGCTGAATGGGTTACTTCTTCCAGGTTCCAATCTAAATCTGACTATTATGCAATATCATGATACCTTTCTTTTTCTTAAGGCAACGATGATGGGAGTTTTCCTGCCTTTCAACGGGTTTTAAATTCTTTTACTCCATATCGGGTATTGGGCTGAATCGCTAAATGTGATGTAATATGGCCTTTGAAGAAGACATTGATACAAAGGGTCGGGGCATGGAATTATCATATAGTGGCAGCTACGAGAGGCGACTAAAAGTTGTTGGGTATGCCACTTAACCTTGGAGAAAATCTAAAAAGGTCTTTGAAGCCAATTATAGAAAGGATCCGAAAGAAGGTTAACCTACGGTCTTGTAAGTCCTTGTCCACTATGGGGGAGAGTAACAATAGCCAATGCAATCCTTAATGCGACTCATATTTATTACTCCTCGGCTATTGTAGCGCAGAAGTATATATATGACCAGTTATTAGTAATCATTCGCAAATTCATCTGGGGAGGGAAGATAGCAGGGGTTGCATGGTCAGAAATGTGCCGAAGTAGGAAGGATGGGGGATTGGGATGTAAAGACCCAATGGTCGGGGAAGGTTCTTGCAGACTAAGTTTGTGCGGAGGGCTATCAGGGGATACATCCCGGCTATTGCCTTTGTCGTTGTTATTGGCTTCCGGTGGGGGTAAGATAAAGGGGAAACCCTCTACCCCTAGAGATGAGGTTAGCTCCTACTTTCATAAATTCTCAATGGGTCGAGGTACTTCCCCAGTAATGAGGAAGATATTAGAAGCTTGGCAGGATGTGCAGAGTCTCTTTAGTATAGCAGGATGCTCATTGGGAGGCGAGGGGGGCTGGTATATTTTGGAACACTAGGATTTGGGAGAGGGATCTGTGCCTCTTGCACTTGTACACCCTCAGTGTTTACTAAATGGCGTGTTGCAGGAATTCGTAAGGTTGGGCGGTTATTGGGAAAATGATAGATGGATTACTTGGACAAGATTTAAAGCTCTAGTTCCGGTGTTGGGGAAGGTGATAGGAAGGTCTTTAGGAAGATTATGGTGAATGTCAATACGGTCTCTGGTATTGTAGGGGAAGAAGATAGGTGGTTGTGTGGGGATGGGGCAGAATATAAAGTCAAAAAGTTGTATGGATTGCTAATGCCACAGTCCCCATTAAAGGTCAGTAGACAAGTTGGGATTAGATCAGCGTAAAACCAAGGGTCTATTGACAAGGTCTTGGGTCTCCTTATGTTCCAAAAGATCAATTCTTTATTTGGATCAGTCTACAAGAAGGTGTATACACTATGACATGGCTGTTGAACAAGGGTGTTGTTCAACATGATACTACCCTCTAGGATGTGGGCGTGGAGACAATGGATCATCTTTTCTTTTGTCCGATTATAGGAGACTTACGGAGGTGGGTTTGTCCAATTATTGGGCTACAAATGTGTCGGGCCTATCATGGCGGCCATTCCTTGATATATAGGTGCAGATATTATTCAACTCACTTTAACCAATATATCATTGTGGTGCATTTGGAAACAAGGTGTGGTGTAGCTCTTGGAGGGCCCGGACCGCTTGGTAACAAGGATTGAGCGACTTCAACATGGAGGTAGCCCTCATGGCCTTGGCCCACCAGGAAGTTTGGCCGCAATTATAACAAGAACTTGGATAGAATTGGCGTTATAAGGGGATTCTATTCATTTTTCAAATGCTTGGGATCTGGATTTAAGCGGCGTCGATGGGGTTTATGATTTTGTCAGACATCTATCGGGATGTTGGATGGAGGATCTTCGTCTTATTGGGGTTTTCTCCTAAGTTCTTGTTGCTTGGAATTGGCCGCTAACTCCATATAGTATCTAAGCACGGATGAAGATGGTTTTCCTATAGTAATCGGGGGTAGGGAAGATTGGAGTGGTAGTTTTACTACAATCCTTGACACTTACGAAGTTATATCCGCTTTGTGATAATTCTTTCAATCAATCCCATTTGGGGATATCCTATGTAAATTTTATATATTAATACATACTCTTACCCAAAAAAAAAAAAAAAAAAAAAAAAAAAAAAAAAATCCTCCAATGGAATGGCTACCCACTATTAACGCATTGTCGGCACCAACAACTTCATTGTTGTTGTTTTCCCCATAACTTTTGATCCACTTGTCAAAATGTTTAGCGTTTGTTGCATTAGATGCGGAATGAAAGATCTTTCCAATGATATATGGTTATGATGTATTTCAATATGGTCATATCGTTAACCTTAAAAAAATGTGATTTTTGCTTATTTCTTATATATTTATATCGTAAAAGATGTATGAAGGGTTATCACTAGATAGATCTTGTGAAAGCGAACCCATTGCTACAAAAAGTTGTTGAATCATAGTTACGGATCAAAAGTTATAATGAAAAATGATGATACGAGAAGTTAGTTGCTTTTGCATTAATTACTGGCTGCCACATATCTTGGAATGAGATATCTTGAAGCTCTTCTCTTATTGGACCGGTTTAAAAGGCGATATGGCATTTTAAGCATCCCTTAATGGGACAAAGTGTGATCTCATTTTTCCTCTAATGGAAGGACTCTAGCCTTAGATTATGAAAAAGTTCAAACTTATACGATCGAACAACTTGTTCTCTATCATCCACGATTTGCACTAAACTGGGTTGGAACAATAAAAGCCACAGGATTTTTACTTTGGTCGGGGCTAGGGCCCCAAAATTTGGTTCTCCACAAACCCCGATTGCATAGAACCAGCGTGATTCTCAAACCAATCGTTCGGGGGAAGGGGAAGTTGAGGCAATTGTTCAAGGTGAAGTCAAATGCCCCATTCCGTCCTCATCATTAGTCTTGTTGTTGGCTTTCGGGTTTCTTTATCCATTGCGGCGATTATATAGAGTCAAAGGGGTCATCATCCACAACCTCGTCCACCGGATAAAAATGTCATCCTTTGCCTTAACTTCCCTCTTGATCTTGTTGGCCTTTTCCAATGCCTTAATTCGGTCGGATATTGGATTTTGCATCGATCCTCCTCAACCGCCCAGCGATAGATCGGTCGGGGTAGGCTATTTATCTGATTCGTCAATGACTTTGACAATTTTATCAACCGTTTCCAGCCTTATTGATTTTGGAGAATGCCTTAATCCATTGATTAAACCCTAGATGCAATAGGGCCGAAAATCGTTCGTCCCTCTCGCGACTTCTTTTTGTATAATATACTACCGTATGCGTTTTGATATCTTTTAATGCGACACGTGACTCGAACGACATAGCTTGGAACTTCAGATTTGAAGTAATTGTACCCTATAGCCGCTAATTCATTGTTCCAAGTGGGTAGGGGTAATCCTCGTATACTACTTCTCTTTCTCCTGTCAATCATTGATAAATAAGCCATTAGTTCATAAGGCACCAATAAAGAGATACAATTTATCGGGGATACTGATCATGTTTTGAGCTAAATATTTGATTTCTAGGTAGAAGTGACCACTGGTAAAACCCGGGGGCGAAGTTCCTAAAAATCCAGTCCACACTAGCCATGGCATCAACCAACTAGTAGTGACATCAACCACAGTCAATCCCTTATGCGGTCTTATCGGTTCATACTAGGATCGAAATCCACGATGACACTATCCGGCCATGGAACACCAAGTATTTAGATCATAACATTTACTTATCTATCCCATAGTACATATAAAGAATGAACAGGTCATGAGACCATTGGTCAACCTGTAAGTTGAGAATCCTATTCCATAAACATAGCCAAGTTATATTAAAAACATTTGCCCTGATCTACTAGGGTGATAACAAAAGCCCGATTGCCAAGTGCAACCACATATGTTACATAATCCCATGCATAGTGCCAATATGGATGCTCGGTAATCCCATGCATAGAGTCAATATGGATGCTTAGTAAAATGCGGGGATCTTAAGACCATGTAGATTTTTAGCCATAAGCATTACTTCCTCAAAAGATCGAATGTTTTAAGGTATACGTTTGAAAAGCCTAAAAGGTGTCTTTCACTTTTCACTAAAGTTAAGAATTGGACATAAGTGTTTGTAGACTTAAAAGAACTAGAGTAACTTTCGGTTCCACAAGTTAAATCTGGCCTTTTGATATAGACCATGCATGCAAGTCTTTAGCCCACTATTTGTTAAACCGACATCCGTTTACCATTGTTATGCCATTTTTACTTAAAGCCGAGCCACTCTCATCCTTTGCATGCATGCAATTCTTAGCCAATGCATGCAAGTGATTATACCGGTGCATGTAAAGATACTAGCGGTACATGTGAAGACACAAATGATAAGGCAACATTTTAGTTCCGGCATATGCATGCGACCACTTTATATTGACATTAACATTACGTATGGCCACACTAGAGTTTAACAGGACATAAACCGCTTTTTCGTATTTAGACCATGGAATTTAAAAATCAACTTTGCCGCGTCATTCCATTATTTTGAAATATCATATAGAGTATTACAGGAGCCACAAACCACGATACCACGATGTTCTAAGACCCTGTAGTGCGCCAATCTAGTCATGATATATTTTAAATAGCTTTGCATAACTTCAGCCTTATTTCGGTCTTTAAGCAGTATAATGACCAATGCGGATATACCATAGAATGCGATAAGCAAAAAAAATGGATTCATTAAGTAAAGATAGGTGAAACGTTTGAGTACATAGAACTCTGTTTCAACAAAAGTCGTTTGTGCAGAGTAGTTATCACAAAATGCTGGCCATATGAATCGGAAAGCATGGAAATATTGAGATCCCATAGAATTCCTAATCACCCGAGCTTTGAGTCAAAATATTAATGAGTATGCGGTCTAGTGAATCTTCCCTTTCAAAAACCTTTTGTAAACACCATATGAGTCGCGAAAGCAAGAGATGCCACCAATATTATCCATATTATTGCCGGGGACCACGAACTTGACATCTAAAAAAGGAAACAATAGGAAGAGAAACCCGGTACACTGCGACCAACCAACACAACATTAGCAAGAATTTGGTAATGAGTGAGGGCCAAAAAGGTACATTAGGTTTCTCGACTCCTGGTCACCTATTGTCACCTTTTTTCCCTCAAGTTCATTCCAAAAAAAAATATGAATATAAAACCAATGGTCGGTATTCTGGCTGTCTGATTTGAACCCTATGTAAAGATGTTGAAATCCATGTAATATCTCGCAATCTTTGGATTATCAAGGACATAACTATTAAACCGTGGGGTGATCAGATCTTAACGGTAAGTATAAGGAGTCAAGCACCAATGTATTCAAATCAAACTGAAGTATTAATTGATCCTGAACCAACTAGGTTTAATTATAGAATCTGTAGGAATAGATTAGGGACCAGCACACACTAAAAACTGTGTTGAACTTCTACAAGCATGGCTTGATCAGACCTGAGAGTCATCGGGTTCAAACTCATTGTCCCCTTCCTGTGTATCTGGGACTGTATTTCTAAAGCTTGAACACTTTCCATTGTCGCGATTACGCCTTCCGGATAATTTTGTTTGTGAGCATCATTGCTCTGATGATTAATCCAAGGACGTTTGATCCCGGTGTTCCTCCCAGCATCCATGTGTTCGTTATCAGACAAATTATCCTCAAGACAAGCTTGGAATTCTGCCTCAAGCCATTCCTCCTCAAGAACGGTCTTGCTGCTCGAGGTTGTATGGGCAACCGTCAAGAATCACGATGCGGGTAATATCGCGGACATCCTTCATAAAGGTTTTCCCGCCTTGGACCATGTGCGTAGCAGACCCTCAAAATTCATGAAGTGATGCTCACCGCGGTTTAAGCATGCAAGCAAGTGCCGAAGATATGATAAAGAGCCAGCCATCAAAGCCATAGTCTATAGGTAGAATCCATCAATGCTTTCGTAAAATCTAAAATGTGGTAAAGCTAAACATCAAGCACGGTCGGAAAAGAACTCACCTAATGTGCGATCCGCGGTAAAAAGTGAGCAGATCTCATATCAACCTGCCAGCTTTGCCTTGTCTTACAACCGCCAATGGGCTCGGGGAACCAGCCCCCTCATGCACTTTGTTACTTGAGTTACAGTAAGCGAACGGGAGAAAACCCTAGACTTAAAACTTTTAATACATATAGTTAAAGTGCATAAGCCATTATTTATTTTACTATACCCCAACATGTAAAAGGTGAGAGTTTATTACATTAGCTACCCATGGGGATACACACCGTAACCGTATAAAAGCTCCCTTTAGTGCAAAACTTAGAACCTTTCATCTAAGAAGACCAGCCCATGCCAAATGTGAAGGTAGGAATACATGCTATTGGTACCAAAATGGGATATACATTCATGGATCACTGTGATCTTGCATCCTTAGTGCAAAAATTTTTTTTGAAATCTTTCATTAAAAAAGACCGAGCCCATGCATATAACCAAAAAAAAATCCTCCAATGGAATGGCTACCCACTATTAGCTTGCAATTAATGCAAACACCAACAACTTCATTCTTTGTTTTTTCCCCATAACTTTTTGATCCACTTGTCAAAATGTTCTGGCGTTTGTTGCATTAGATGCGGAATGAAAAGATCTTTCCAATGATATATGGTTATGATGTATTTCAATATGGTCATATCGTTAACCTTAAAAAAAAAATGTGATTTTTGCTTATTTCTTATATATTTATATATGAAAAGATGTATGAAGGGTTATCACTAGATAGATCTTGTGAAGACGAACCCATTGCTACAAAAGTTGTTGAATCATAGTTTCGGATCAAAAGTTATAATGAAAAAATGATACTGAAGTTAGTTCTTTGCATTTAATTACAGTCGCCACACATAATCTTGGAATGAGATATCTTTGAGCTCTTCTCTTATTGGACGGTTTAAAAGCTGATATGGCATTTTAAGCATCCCTTAATGGGACAAAGTGTGATCTCATTTTTTCCTCTAATGGAAGGACTCTAGCCTTAGATTATGAAAAGTTCGATTTTATCTCCATCGAGAACAACTTTGTTCTCTATCATCCACAGGGGACACTAAACTGTTTGGAACAATAAAGCCACAGGATTTTACACTGGTCATAGCAACCTTCCTTATGGCTTTTAAACTAAAAAGGACAATCGTTCTGACGATCGACCATTCAAACATTAGAGAATTTAACGCCTTCATCGGCGGTATTACATAAATTACAATGGCCAAGCATTGGCGTCTTGTTGTGTTTCATTCTAGCATGCAAGCCGGCCTTGTGGAGTCCACGTTCAAGAATCATTTTGGATCCCGATTGCAAGCGGGTTATGAGAATATGCTTTGGTAAGGATTTTATTCCGGAATAACGTTATGCCTTTTCCGGCTCTAGTACAACAATAGCTTGTGCACTTAAGAAGGGCCGCAATTGTGTAGCGATGTGAACATAGATAAAGAAGCGTGAACTTCATCAAGATGAGATTGGCTGCCTTACCTACCCTACGGGATGAGCATCAAGAGTTAGGCCAAGATCCTCATCCGATTTTTGCCAAGCGGCGGCCTCTTAGAATACAACCACCATTCACTAGCTCTTTAGATGATGAAGCTACCTTTGCGTTGAAAGAAGTGGCTCTAGCTACTACTTCTGAAATTGTAGAAGTAGACAAGGCTAAGTCACCACAAAGGAGCCCACTTACGAAATTGACGGCGAGAGACAAGCTAAAAAAGAATGAAGAAGACTATGAATTGGACCTTTAATACATCTCATACAAAAATATTTATTACTCACCTTCATGTGTTGTCAAAATTGATGTTAATGAAATACTCTAATTATATAATGATTATTTTATTTGATGTTTTCGAGAAAATACTTTTAGAGAATACAAATACATGTCTAAATTCTTCCCTTTTCAAGTTACGCTTTTGGCAAAATCAAGTTCTCCTTTATAAGGGGCCAAAATGCGGGTAAAAAACAGGCCTCTTGAAATTCTCAATTAGAAGGAAAAGTGTCATTTTCTAGGCGGTGTTGTTTTCAAAGGGAATCTTTGAAACGGAGTCTTTTGCAACACTCCCATTTAATTTGCAATCATGTTCTATAGCATGGCGAGGAACACTCGGATCTTTGAAATGATTCCTTCTGGTGAGCACTAGAATTTAGTTTCTTAGCTCTCTAGCTCTTTGTACAAAAGTTTTCAATATAACTTAGCGACTTGCTATTGAACTGTTAATCTTAACTTTGCACATACATCTATATTCCTACTAAAACTTTAAAATGTCCCTAGGTTTAACATTTATTTGCACCTTATGTATTCATGCCAAAGGCTCCTTTTTCATATTGCAGAACCTTCTATAGCATAGCAGCAGAATACTCCGCCAGATCACCCAGTCTCCGGTCTTTGACAAATGTAGGCATCGCGGCACACCACGTTCTAGTTATATATTACTAATTATAGTACACCCGACATTGCCGGGCTTTAGTAACAATCTGAATGGGTGGTGTTTCATTGTTGCATTGTTTGTTTATATGGTAGCTTTTGCGGAGATGATTTTTTGATCAAGCATCACTGCGTTTAGGAATATATGAATATGCAAATTTGTGTTGTATAATCAAAGCAATAATCCAAAAGTAGAACTACCTTTCACGATCTACCATTTGAAACCAAATTGTCATATTAAAATAATAGAGATTGCTATATGCGGTCCAGATCAAAGATTAAAGGGCAAATATGCCCATAAGATAACTCTATTTCTCTTAGGTAAATCCTCATATGAATATGCACCCAAATCAAGGGGTTTTAGGGGATTTTTATTTAAATGTGTTGAATACAATGGTTTGTGTTAATTAATGTTAATTGTAGTGATGTGTTGGTTGTTATAAAAAAAAAAAATTGGCCCGATGCATATAGCAATTTTACAAACACTTATGCATGTAACAACATTAAAAACTCTTGTGCACGTAATCCAATTACATGACCTTTGCTAGGGTTATATTAATGATGAACCACGACGTAGTAGAATTTTCGTTGATACATGTTCACTATGGTCCATTCGTATGCAACCCGTTATGGTGTAGATAGCGCTCGGAAAGAGTGCGTTATTGAAAAAAAAATTTGAGGGCCATCAAAATGGCGTAGGTTGTCCTTAACCTTAACACAGCTAGGGAGTTTTGGGCCCATCCGATCACCATCAAAATTGATCCTAAATCCTCCATTTTCATATGACCTAGGGTGTTGTGGGGAAGTACTTGATGTGTTATGGCTCCGGTAAACCCGGATCAAGATTGATCTCAACTGTTGGATCACTATAAACTTGAGGGGCCGTGTGTTAAAAATAGGATATGGCGTCTACTAGGCTTGGCTATCTGGTGACTTCCTATACCTTAAACAAAACATAAAAAGCCTAGAAGGCAAACCCAAGATTCCGGGCCATCGGATAAGAATTCCTTGCATCTTTGGGTGCAAATGGCCAATTTGTCGAACGAGGTGCCCAAAATCATTACAACAAAGTAAAAGCAAAAAGAAAAGGGATGTTTCAAAAATAGAAGATATTCTTCCTTTGTTTGCAAGCATAACATAAAATGGTTTCCCATATTCACAAATATGTAGCATTATAGCGGGTTTTTTTTTACGTTTTTATCTTGTTTTTCTCTAAGGTTTTCATATGATTTGGTGGTCGATTCATCCAGGTGTACTAAATAGTATTTCTAGAGTGCACCCTTTTGTTAGATTGATTTTTAGAAAAAGGGCAAATCTGTGGTGTTGATTTTAGGGTTTTCAGGAAATTTTAGGGTTATTGAACTAAAAGGGGATTTAGGTTTTGTGAGTTGTGAGAAGTTTGTTGGTTATATGAGATCAAGATTGCTTATAGCTATCACAAAGGAGATTTGTTGGGGGGGTAATTGTGTAGTCGGGTTAGCTATGGCATGGTGGTCAGAAAGTCCATTATGACAAGAAGGCGATGTGGCACAACACCAAAGCCGGCCTTAGGTTTCTGTAAGAAGAATTGCTTGTTTCGTTTGTTGGTTACGGGCATTCGTCTCGACCGGTTTTACAAACTGATAGAGAAACCTGGTTTTGCCACGGGGAATATCTAATAAGCCGTGTGTGTTTGGGACAAGCTTACTTTAAAAAAAGAGAATGCCCGTGTTAAATCCCATCGCATGTTCCGCTCCTTAATTCTTGTTCCAGACGCCCTTACTCGCGGATTCGCCCGGAATCCTTGCCCTTATGTTTCCAAATGCCTCTACATTACCTAAATACAGCCCGCGAGCAATATGATGCCATCTTAGGAATGGCTTCATCACTTAGCTTGAAGAATGTGGCCTCCCTTCTTAGGATCTTTGCGAGGAAAAAGGGATCTTGCCATCGGTTCTTTTGTTTGACCGCCTCCTCGCTATATATGCTCTCGGATTTCTTTTTATTATTTTGCCATCGTTTTCCGATGAGGTCTAGAAGATGCGAGATTCTTGAGGCTAATGTTTGGACTCCTCATCTGATCTAGGATCTTCATTGCAATGTCCGGGCGAGTGGCTAATTTGTTAACAATTGGCGTGATTATCGTGAGCCCTTGTTGTGGTATTGCTTCCTTCGCGGGCTACAAGAGCACCACTAGGTTCCGACTTCAAGTGAATCTTTCATAGTGCTAAATTCAACATTGCCAAATAATGACTTGATCAAGCTTTTACGCCCCGATGCCCCCATTGTTTGTTTTCATAGCATTGAAAAGAATTAGGTAAGACTCATCAAAATAGCCATGGTAAAATCTTCAACACCGACCTCATGATTTAGAGCTCCGGCCCATTGGTGTTAACCTATGGCATTCAATCACCGTGAGTAGCATGGTATGACAAACGGAAACGCTTGGAATGAAATATGGATGCAAATCCAGGGTTGAAGTCATTTGCTCCCAGATGTCTGTACCATTTGTTTGTCCATCGCCTAAACTAAACCATTGTTTGTTCTTGTATTCCTTTTACATATCATGGTGTTTATCTTCTCTTGCGTGAATCGTGGAGCTTGCTCCTTTGCATAGCCGTCAATCAGCCCGAACAAAGCAGACTTGTAAGCATTCCGCGGAATGGCAGAATAATTAAAATATTACCGGGTTCTTGTATTTGTTTTACATATCCCGTTGTTTATCTTCTCGGCGTGTCGTGGAGCTTGCTCACCGCAAGGCAGTCGTGGAATTGAACATTTGTTTCTTATGCTACAATGGGCCTTGAACACAATGCATCCTTGTTAGTTGAAGTCATCTTGAACCCGGATATGAAAGGATTTTGCATAGATAATAAGTGATGCGCAATTTGCCATATGTTCGGGCTGTCTGGCCGTGGCAATACCTTTAGGCAGATCTTATTTCATGAGTATTTATCATTATAGCGAATCGCTCTCGCAAGACAAGGCTTGTTGCATATCACCATTGTAGACGGCAACATAGAATGTGAATGGTGAGGATGAAAGCTATGAGATTGATCCCCATGGAGAATATGTGAGGAAATAGTCTGCGGTATAAGCTATAGAAATTTGCCTACGAGGCTATACGGGGATGCTATAGTCATTAATTTACCATGGCATCACATAATTTCTATAGACCTTACTAGTTGGCTTTAAGGTTCTTGAAGTTGCACTTCGAGCCCCTGAAAGTAGATAAGATGGAATGCTAAAATGTTGAATATCGTGCTTACAAGGGTTTTTGTGCAGTCAGATTTGGCAGTTATGAAATAAGAACTTGATAAGGCTATCATTAGGCTGCAGTTTATTTCTTGTAATTTGGTGAATGATTGAATTTGATTACATAATAATTCCTTACTCGATGATATTAATAGATTTCATAATTATGTGATAAAGGTTTGCACCAATTGAAGGTTAGCGAAACTTCATAACATATGATAACTACTTATTCCCATGTATTGGGGACCACGTAGTATATACTACTATTTCTAATTCTACTTTTAAATTGTTTTAATCCTGCTCTTGCATGTCGTTCTTTTTTTTGTGCATATATTAGGGCCGAAGGGCCAAAAAATTTCAACATAACAACACATAATATTAATAAACAACACATAATATTAATGCAAACATAAACCATTGCATTCCAACACATTTAAATTAAATTCCCTAAAACCCCTTTGGTTTTGGGTGCATATTCACACGGGGGTGGCGTGGACACGGAGAGCCCTCATAATTGTATTTTGCTTGCGTACAAAATTAACACCATATAGTATTTCCTTGAAATCTTATAGTATTTTGTGAATCTTATTTATACAAGATAGCAAATTTTGTACTTGCATACCCCACAAACGAGGAACTTTTAATGCGACGGTGTAGATTAAGGAATAAGGGGACAATATTTAAGTTTGTTGTCAAAATAACCATATTCTTTGCTTACATAATTAGTGCGATTGTATATGATGCTAATGTAGTTTACATTATCAAAAGCTGCAGGACATTCTTTGAAAAAGTTTCATGAGATCACATTAATGTGCGGTTAAATACAACACATCTAAATGTGAAAGAATCACTCTTGCTTAATTTAAGCCTATAACAACTTACACTAACTTTGTCAAACTTGAGAAAGAGGCCATTTTGCAACAAGAACTTAACATAGGCGGTAAATCCCTCTCGGCCCGAGAAAGTGCAGCCGGGAAGAACATGACCCGGATAGTAAGAAATTGCTTTGCAAATCTGCAAAAAAATGAATCATTATGAGGGAGCAAACAAAGCAAACTAATGAATTAAACCAACAAGCTTTATTGAATTCATACCGGCTCTCTGTATGTTTGTGTGAAAATCAAAGAATTTGAGAATGGAAAAATCCGAGCTTGGTTTGACATATTAGCTACAAAAGGCTTTTTGAAAATTGACATGCTAATCATAAGTGTGAATGATCCCTCAAATTCCATACTTGGTAAAGAAAAGCTCATGGTGTTTACGCTGACATTTAAATTTCGCCGTCATTTCTTTAACATTACATGAACACGCTTTTCCAAAGCTACAGGTAATTGCCAAAACATCAACAAAACATTTGTCCGCTGGAAGAGGTCCCGGAATATAAGCAAAGTCCAAATCACGCAAGCCAAAGACAAGTAAAATGGCAAGCTAAGCAAGATATGACAACCCTTCAACAACTCCTAATAAGCCAAAGCAGACCGGAGGAAAGTCCGGACATAGTCTTTACCTTGGTAACGCATGCAGACCCAATTAATCCAAGCACATCCAAGCACAAGGGCCTCTTACAACCCGGCTATACGTGCACAAGGGGCCTCCAATCTCACAACCAACCAACGGCACCACGGGGCACCAACTCATTAACCATCCGGGCAAAGAGACCATACACACAAACCATATATGCAAGTGGTCCACAAGCTCATAACAATACTTAGCACAAAGGGACGCTGGGGTCCTTTGCAATAAACATACGAGCTACCCTACTAAGGTTAGATTGGGAAAATCAAAGCAAGCAAGCAGATGGACAAAGGGCGTAGATGTGGACATCTCCACCAAAAAACGATGAGTCGTAATGTTATACACCATGAGAGCCACACAACAGTCAAACGCCATCTTTGCTTGAGTCATAATGCTTCTAAAAACACAATTTGAGCCACAAACCTCTCACAAAGTCCTTAATGCCACACGCGCCACAATGCTAATGTCGCTCGATCCACAACACTCTACTAACATCCCCGGCATAGCAAAAAGCTCAACCAAAGTAATGGATTAGAGGAAACTACATCTTAGGCATCTCCACAAACATGAATCACAAATCACAATGCTATTTGATATCTCCACCAAAAATACAACATGGTCACGTGCCGGGCATCTCCTTTAAAAAGCACAAAGATGAGCCACACATTAGCCACATGCTAATGTTGCTCGAACAATCGCTCTACTAAAAACACAACATATACAATGCTCTCAAAAAAAATTACAAAGGCCACAACAAGAGCCACACATGAGCCACAATGCTAATGTTTGGTTTCGAACCACAAAGCTCCACTAAATGTGACTTTCCCGGGGTAAAAGCATGTTAGGGTGTACCACTTTTTTGGACCCTCGCAAAAGTACATACACTAGGTACTTCATTTGGGTACTTTCTCATTTTCTTTTCATTAAAACTAATACAAAATCCAAAATAAAAGTCAAGGACATGGTAATATTCAAAGTTAAGATAAAGATAATGCTATGGGAGATCAATATATATATAAAAAGTTCTAAAACATACCTTATATTGAGATATTATACAGGTATTAAAGTCCAAGTCGGCTACCTTTTAGGTACCTTTTAGTCACTAAATAATACTTTTAAAGGGACACCTAACATGCTTTTACTCCCCCGAAATATCATGTAAATAACACGTGATATTTTTAGACCTCATCATGGTACAAAGCTATCATTATAGCCATGTACACCATTATAAGTGGAAAGGGAGCATAGCTAGTTATTTACATAACTTAGCCAACCTTATGCTTTAAAGGCCATTTCCACATGGCTCCAACCTATTGGGCACCATACATGGAGGCACCCCATTGGAGCCACGGACAGGTGATATGGAACCTAATCTATAAGTATCCTAACCCTAACCTAGGCCACTTTTTGGCTCCACCTACCTTGTGATCTGTTCTTAAGCGGTAACTCTGTTTTTGAACACCGTTTCGTTGCGGCTGACATAGCTCGATTGGTTGACCCTAAAGCAGTCACGGCTCATCGAGGAGGAGGAATCACTCGACTCATCATCAAGTCATGGAGACCGGAGTTGGTGGAAGTTCGTCCGAGTAGGTATTCATAGTAGCTTCATAGGTAGATCACGGAACCTAGGATTCAGATGAGCTAGTATCATATCTTGTTAGTAGAGCCTTCCTAGAACCCTCAGTCTAGGTTTGGAACCCTAATCAATGAACCCGATTGTAAGTTAGATGCATGTGATTAGAATTAGATGTATCTTCATTGTTATGTTGATGTAACGATGTTGGTTGATCTTATATTTGCACCCCTTGTGTATTGGGGAAGGGGGTAGAGACCTAGTGGCTATTATCTAGATGATGCTTCTAGTTTAGATATCCTTAGTTCCTATTATTATGCGTTCCGTGCATATGAACCCACCCGGCTCGGAGGCTATGGAATGACTTAGCAACACACAAACGAGGCTAGTGGCAAAGTGGATGGGGTCCCTGTGAGGCGTGGCTCTTTGGAGCATCCATGGTGAGCTAGGTCTATAGTCTGGTCACCCGTTATTGGGCGGGTATGGGTCCGACACTTCCCGGTCAATGGTGTCGCCACTGAATGCATCCTGACCCTCGGGGAGTTGGGGTGTTGGCTGCCTCTCGTTTTGGGAGTTGGCCCAGTGCAATCATGTGCCTCATGATCTCTAGCTGCCCATGCAACCACTCACACGAGGGGAAGGAGATGGAACCTTTCCTACCTCATCTAACTAGGGAGATGTAACCCCAGCAGTCTCGATGGGTGATACCATGAGACTACGTGTCCGACGGAGTTATAGTCACACGAGCCCAATCTAGCCGATTCGCAAAATATGCACATGAGGGGCGAATATGGCATGTTGTTATCTTTGTTGGATCTATGGATGTATGGATTGCTACCCTTCAGGTAGTTAGATGTATTGTTGTTGTTAGTGCTGACATTATGTTGGCCTTACTGGCTACATTATAGGAGCCCATAGGGAAGGCGTCAAGACACCTCAGGTGTACCCTTCCCCCCTTTGGGGACATCTTGGGTGCTTGGGATAGATGGCGGCCCATCGGTGAGGGCTGGATGGGGGATTTCCTATGAGATATCACGGGTATTAGAGCAATGCTCTTGGTTGACCAAGAGCTAAATCCACTATATCCCGACTTAGTAGTCTAACCGGCCTAATAAAGCATGGGATAGAAATTCCAAGCATTGAGCCTAAAAAATGGGAGAAAATGTTTCCTAAGTGGTAGGGTCGGATGGGCATATTTGCCCTTTATTCCAAGATCTGGACCCGTACATAGTGATCCTCGTTTGTGGGGTATGCATGTACAAGGATTTTTTGTATCTTGTATATTAAAATTTACAAAATACTATAAGGTTTGAGAGAATATACTTAATGGTGTTAATTTTGTACATGTAATATAAATTTTTGAGGCTCATTTGCCCCTAATAACCCCCGTGAATATGCACCCAAACCAAAGGGGGTTTCAGGGGGATTCTAATTTAAATATGTTGGATGCAATGGTTTGAGTTAATTAATGTTAATGGTATATATGTATTGGTTGTTATATTAAAAAAAAAAAAAATTGGGCCCTTAGCCCCACTAATAAAACCCTTGGGTCATTTTGGGCACTAAGAATGGCATAAATGCGTAATAATTCTAGAAACACTATTGCATATGACTATTTTAGAAACATTCGTGCATGTAATCCAATTACATGAGACAAGTCGTGCATGTAATCCAATTACAAGAGACTTTTAATATAAATACAATGACGTGCATTAGTTGCATGATGGGATGCTGCCTAAAACAGCAAACACAAATCACATATGCTATGTATATCCCACAAATTTTGGATTATTTTTAAGTACATCCTTTGGTTTCCAAAGGATATATCACATCTCCCCGAGGAATTGAACCTAGATAACTCCATTAAAATGTGGGGAATCATTGGAACCTAATATCAAAATAATTTGAAGTGCTTTTGGAAATAACCTCGCAATGCTTTGCACATGTCGCTTTTGCTTGAGGGAATAATCGAGGCGTTGCATTCCAACATAGGAAATGTTATGTCAGAGAAAGGTGAGAATCAAGAGAAAATCCAAACATATGGCATGATGTATTGGCATGCAAGCAAGATGCTAAAATCCTCCATAGCTCCTATAATGCCAAATCCATTCCAAATGAATTAGTTTAAACCATGCAATACTGGTCTGTGGTTTGTTTGAGCGGCTCTAGTGTTTGTAAAAATTTGTAAGACTTTCCCATGACTTAAAAGCCTCATCATCACCACATTCATGAATATGCAATGACTTTAAGCTGGGACACCCACTTGCAATGGCAAGTATACCTTTATTTCTAATTGATTCTAAATCCAAAGAAAGCTTTTGAAGATAAGATGATGTAATTCCAACCGCCTCTAATGAGGCGTGCGCAAATCTCCACCAAATTGCCCTCTCAAGATCTTCCTCGCCTGCAGCTCCAGCTAGAGTCAGAAAAAAGAAAGCCACGTAACAAACTGCATTGTCCCAACAAGTGTTATGAACATCATCATCTTGAATGGAGCCGCTTCCTTGAACCTTCGATCAAAATTGTCCTCGTAAGCTATTTCATCCCTGCCACAACCTTGCATGAATTCTTTGTTTTTAATTTCGGTGATTCAAGAATGGATTCGCCAAAGGCATTACTATGGGAATGCCTATCACCGAAAAAGAAGAAAAGGGGCGAAGAAGAAAAAGGGTCAGAAATCGTAGAGAAGAACGACCGCCGCCAACCTAAAAACTTACAAAATGGGTGTTAGATGCGTTAGATGCCACAATTCAAACCTTCAAGTTCTACACTCCATTGCATCAGCCCGACACTGCAAAGTACAAATATATAGAAGGTATAATCACATGTTTGTGTCCAAACTTCAAGTAGGTACAACATTGCAGAAAGTCTTTTTTAAGACACCAAAATTTCTCCAAACCGTGCACGTCTCCCCGATAACTTCAATACACTGATGATGAGCATTTGAAGCTCCTGTTCGGCCCTAAACTTAAACAGTCAGAGATTGCGAATGTTCCAACTTGCCTAATTTTGATTGTCGCTTACATGTATTCAACAAAGCTTGAGATGCCGCAAATGCCCATAATCAGATTCTCATTTGTTTTTTGTTTCCACATGGAATCATCTCTTTCTATAGAACACCGGTCATGCAAACATCCAGTCCCATCTGATCTCATGGTACACCGGCCGCTTATGTCCACCCATTCAATTTGAGGCTTTTTCTGCAAGGATGTTGATACCCTCTCTTCCACGGTGACCTCCCTAATGCCGCATGTAACTGTTTTTGTATACAAGGACATGAAAATATAATGTGCATGGAGAGCATTTGTCGCGGGATTTCCGGCATGGCTAGAATGCAAGGTAGTGGAGGAAATTCTATTGGGGAGGGATTCCATTAACATGCCTACAAAAGGGTTCATATCTGACACAAAAGGATCGAGAGGGTTCATGCCAACAGAAGAGGATATGGCATAGCTACAAGTTATGAATACTTTGCCGAATTTGAAACTAGATGGAAAAGAAAGCAACACATACCGCCAAGAAGTTTTTCGATCTGCGCCTTTGTCACTTCCATACTTGCAGACTCAACTCTTCTCGATAAAGGTTTCCAACAAAACCCTCATTATAAAACCGTTGGCTACATACCCATACTCTGCTGCAGGCGGGCTTTGGTGGTAAGCAAAGGAGGAGGCAAGGTAAGTTTTCTAGAATGCATCGAAGCTGTCTTGGGAAAATTGAGATTGACTTTGTATTCAAGTCTCGTGATTCAAACAACAAAATAAAACCCTAAAATACGCGGACTCAAACTTTGCATGCCAAAAACAAAAAGGTCAAATTAAAAAAAGAAAAAAAATCTACGCCCTTAAAATAAAAGAGGGCTTTTGTTTGTGAGCCCTTGGATGTTGGACCATTGAAAAAAAAAAAAGATAAATCAAGCGGCCAAGAAATGGTGCACTCTAGATGTATGCGCGACATTAGTACATCCATTCAATACGTCATGAAATCTTAGGAAAAGCTTTGTGAAAAGCGTGCAAAAACACAAAAAAAACCCTTGTTATTATGCTACATATTTAAGCTAAATTATAGATTGAGGAAAAAGGATGAGTCAAGTTAACATTCTAGTAAGATTGGATTGAAAATTATGCATGAGCATCAAATTTTCACCCAAAAATGGGTCCAAGAATCATCCTAATCCGAGACGGGTGAAAAATGGGCGAATGGCGCAAATCCATAACTAACACGTCAAACTATTAGGAAAAATTCGAATTTTAAATTATAATAAAGAAGAATTATATATAGTACAGACATTTAATAAGGGAGGGCTAAATAATAGGGCTAATAATGATGAGAGAATATTCCTAGCCCTAAGAGCATCTTTTCCTTTTTAAATACTATTCTTGGGTCCCCTTTTCCCTAACACACCCCAAACCTCTTTTCTTGATCTCCAAATTTTAAGCTAATCCATTTTCTAAGTAAGATATGGCTAGAACCAAAAAGGCACGGGTAAGAAATCGAGGCCAAGACAAACACCTTCTATGGCGAGACGGCAGAAGAAGATCCCGGAGCACCTCAAGCCCCGGGAGGCGGGAGGAAGAGCGGGCGCCGTCCAACTCCATGGACGAGGCCTTCCACACTTCACATGAAACAGGGCAACCTGTCCTTTGTCATGGGCGCATACAGAGAATTGCTAAATAGTCGTGAGCTCTATCTCGCCAGCTGCGAGGAGCAAAGAGGAGGAGGTGCAGAGGGCAGTAGAAGGAGCGTGCAGCATGGGCCGCTGTGTTGGCCCCTGCAACAAAAGAAAGGGAAGTAGGCGTGGCGCAGAGTGGGCTCTTAAGATCGAAGCGCGTGAAGAAGAGGGAGTGGGAAGGTGACAAGAGTAGGCGAGAAGCGTCCTCAAAAGGGGTCAAGATCGACACGCGAACCATCTTCACATTCAAGAACCTCGCCTGGAGCAAACCGGACACGGTATATCACACGGCGAGGATGCAGGTGAAGTGTGGTGGCAAGTAAATGGTTATAGCGAGGAGCCGTAAGGTGACGCTTGGGAAGATCTCAAACCTCACATGCCCTTCACCTTACCCGCAGTGGGTCCAAGCCACCTGGCAGGTGGTGAAGTTTAAGGCAGCGCGTAGCCGCTGAAGTTCATGCTTAAGCTGATCGTGAATTTGAAAAAGAAAGAAAGTTTACTGCGGAGTACCCTCGGATGGAAGAAATAACAATAATTGGTATTGCAAACAAAACGCATAAAAAAATTCGTTAAGGGGGCAGACCAAGAATCCCCTAGAAGCCGGCACCACCCAGGCCAGAGCCTCCGAAGAAGGTCCACCATGGACCCAATCCAAATGTGCCAGGGCGTTTCAAGAGATTAGGCACGTCCAGCAGTGCACTAATCTCATGATGATCCTGGCTTATTCGAAGCAGCTCCTCCAGAAAAAATTATGTGAGTTCTAGGCTGATTATAGAGTTATACCCCCTAACGATCGGGTCCACCAAGAAGGAAGCAGAGGCGTGAGCTGGTACAGCTCTTCAAGGAAGGCAACTTATGTGCCATCTACGCGAAAAGAGTAACAATGATGCCGAATGACCTCCATTTGGCTAGGAGGATCTGAAAAGACGAGCCTTAGGAGCTTGTAACTTTGTATCAAAATAATTTTTGTATAAATCAATTTAGTCTAAAATCTTCATTAATGTAATTAAAATTTTCCTTTTTAAGATTGCTAATTCAAATTTCTCTTACAATTGACTTTTTAGATCAAAATTGACCCACTGGGGTCTTACCTGTCAGCCTTGCATGCAGAGCAAAAAGCATTTCGGCGGGTAACACCGAAAGTGCCCTCTTTTGCTAAAATAAATTGTCCAAATTTTGTAAGAAAAATTGTTAGAATGTTTAGTATTAGTTAAATCTTACAGTGTAGCATCTTGAATTTGTTAAAAATGTTTAAAATTAGCCTAGATCGACCCACTCGGGTCATACATGTTGAATGGTTCTACATCAAGAACGCTAGTTCGCTTTCATGCAATAACACCCGAAGTCACCCATTTTTTGCACTTTTACAATATTAGATGGACATAAGATAAGTTGCTACATAGCATTAGAGGTAAGTTGCTACTCTACATCAAGCGCAATTGTCGGCATTAACAACTTCATTCTTTGTCGTTTTTTCCCTATAACTTTTGATCTACTCATGAAAATGCTGCGGCGTTTGTTGCATTAGATCTGAGAATGAAAAGATCTTTCAAGTGATATATGGTTATGATGTATTTCAATACTAGCCATATGTGTTAACCTTAAAAAATATGGTTTTTTTGCTCTTTTCTTATATATTTACATCCCAAAAAGATATAACAATGGGTTGTCATTAGAAAGATCTTGAGGAAACCCGAATCCATTGCCACAAATAGTGTTCGAATCGAGTTTTTGATCAAAAAGTTATAGTAGAAAAATGACACCGCAGTTAGAAACCGCATTAATTACCGCCACATAATTTCGAATAAAATACACCGGAGCTCTTCTCTTATTGACCGGTTTAAAAAGTGATGTGGCTTTTAAGCATCCCTTAATGGGACAAAATGAGATCTCAAATTACCTCTAATGGCCTAGAATAGAGCTAGACTTGCATTTTAGTCTAGCCTACTACTTTGCCGATACAACTCAAACCCGCCAGATCCCACAAATCTCCACACCATTAGAAATAAGAAATCAACTCCCCAATGTAGTAAAATTCATCAACTAGCAATTGATGTTGTAAATCAGCAAATAATATATTTAGAGACAACGAGGTCTAACAAATACAAATCGTTCCAATAGAGTTCAAGACAATAAGACATTAAAATCACACCAATTTAAAAAAAAAAAAAGAAGAGGAAATTGTCATGCTTCAAACTTTAAGTCGTGATCGCTATCATCGCACATCCTCCTTGGCTCATTCTCGTCCTCGTCGAAATCCACATTCTCATCAGCCCCATCATATTATGAATTCTCATCTGAACAATCTTCATTTGGAGAGTTTGGCTCCTCCACATATGTTACATCCATATCATCCTCTTCAGATAGCATTCATATCAAATAAAACAGCTGGCTGGAGCAGCACTCTGCACGATGTCTTCCTTTCTTTCTTGCACAATTAGTAGCCGTTTCTCATTCTTTTCAAGAATGATCTGATCATAGTTTGCCTCTATTCTTCTACCATCATATTTGTCTAAATTCTCAAACAGATGAAGATTTGTATGGTTGTAAACCAATTTTTCAGCATTAGAAGAAAGAAGCCTATTCCTCTTCTCAGTAACAATACCTGCATATGAACTCCAATTGCGTTCACAAGGACTGCTACAAGTCCCTTGCCCCAATACTCACATCGTTAACGTCCTCAATTCTGAGAGAGATCCTTCATAATTCTGCCACCATTGCAAGGGTGTTAGCATCTCGGACATCATCTTAGCAACAGGCAAGTTATGGTATAGCCCGTTGCTTACGAGATTTCTAAACTCCGTTAATTGTGTCACCAATTTGGCTTGGAGTGTAACATCACCTCTTGTGTACCTAATGAAAATTGATATTGTTACACAACTTAGAGCGGTGATAGAAAATTGATAAACAATAGAAATAACAAATGTGTACCTTGGAAGAAAATTCCACAAATCTTTCATCAACCCATCATCATATAAAGCATCTGCATGAACTCCCTCTCGAAATAAAGGGCTCACTAAGTATCATACTCCATGCAATGGAGAATGCAGCATTGTCCATCTTGGAACCAATCCCTCGTGCTCTTCCATCATTCAATCTATGATTGCTTGAATTTTTGAAGGTTACACATTATTTTTCATCTCATTAAGGACCTCAACCAAATGATCCATGCACTCATAAATTAACCCCATAGTAGAACTTTCCCTATCAGCCAACCTCAAGACTTTCAGTAGAGTGAGGATATAAACTATCTCCTTAGCCTGTGTAAAAAATTCAGCGCTTCTAATCGAAGCGTACACTTCCTGACTAACGACAGTTCTTGAATGCTTCCAATTACTCCATTCATAGCTTATAATCATCTTTACGAATGCCTTCTCAACATCCTCGCTTACCAATTGTTCTAATACTATGAACATATATACAAACCTAGTTGCCGCTGGTTTAAGTAAAGACCTCTTGCAGAATTTATTCTATAACGATACACCTCCTTTTTTTTTTTCTTGATAAAGGTCCTATCTTTCTCGCCTCCCCCGATTGATGGTCTTCCAATGTCCTCAAATACGAGATCTAAGCAATAACATGCACACCTTGTATAAAATATGGAGGGAACTCCTCCTCCAATATTTCAACAACCATTTTAACACAATTGGAGCCATTATCCGTGATCACTTGCACAATATTCTCAAGACCAACTTCGCAACAATCTTTTTTTCAACTCAAAGATACAAAAAAAACGAAAGCATCTTTTTCTTTTCTTACCACTAGTATCCACGGATTTTAAGAACACAAAACCATAACAATTTGATGGAACAAGATTAATAATAAGCATTTCTAACATCAGACCAACCATCCGAGCAAATAGACCTCTTCTAGGTATCCATCACGGGCTTAATTCTTGTTTGCACATCTGTATATTCAGCTTTCAAATATTTTCCCTTCAAATCTCCAAAGCTTAAGAGCTGGTATCCTTCTCCAGCTTTAGCAACAGCCTTACAAAAGTCTTAAAAAACCTTGGATCGAGCAACATTGTAGGCAATTCCACAGCCATAGAATACTCTTCGTTGTGCTTCATCTGTTTTGTTCATCATTGAATGCCTAAAAGGTTTCACAATAAAATCTCCACCCTCGTCATTATCTTCTTGTCGCCTCTTGTGCGAAACATTATTATCATAAACAGAGGATAAAGAGGATAAAGAGGCATATGCAAGTAAGAATGTGCAATGATATATCGAAGCAAATCAAATAAATAAAGCAACTAGAAAACATAAAGAACTCACCTGAAACTTGTAAAGACGCATCACCTCCAGATCCAAAAGCCCATGATTATTTCGAACCTCCTATATGACTAATCTAGCCTCATCTACATCAAATGTAGGATCATTATCTCTCTTCTTTTTTAACTCCTTGCCTTCTTGGATCTTTTTCATCTCCCTAAAAACATCAGCAGGTGCTCTTTCACACTTTGCAACTCCAGTGCCACCCTTTCCAGCTATGTGTGCACGGATTCTATCAGCACCTCCTGTCCAAGAATGCCCGCAATATCTGCACTTACATCGGTACTGTCTAAGACATCAATTCTAACGTAAGATTAAAAAGAGAAATGTAGAGGCTTTTAATTCTTTAAGAGAAATGTAAAACAATCAGAATAGTTATATAAGATGAATTGGGAATAAGGAAGTTCAGTGTTTGCTTGTTCACATTAAACGTGACAAAAAGGCAAGAGTTTACATCAAACATGACAACAAAGCAATGATTTTACAGGTGTTCACATCAAACATGACAACAGGACATGCTCAAACAGTGTCAGATACTTGAAAATTCTAGATTGAGGGCATATAACAGCAAACAAAAAAGCTAAACCATACCTTCTTTGGAATTGATTGGATGAAGGCAATGGATATCAAATTGTTTTTGCCGCCCATAAGCGTTTCTCCCTCGCCGCTGATTGTCGCTAGATTTTGTTCACTGCCAAAGAAAGTCACCAAAAGGTGAAGAAGCACTAAAGGGCTCGCAGCCCTTTGCCGAACGAGAGGGAAAATGCCGCGCTTTTTAGGATAACTGGACTCGTGGGAAAACGATAAACAGGTAAGTTCGAGCCCTTTTATCTAGTTTAACTCTTTCTCCCGAGTCCAGCTATCCTAAAAGCGCAACCATTTTCCCCTCTCTGGCCACAATGAGGGCTCCGAGCCTTTTCGCCTCCGTTCTTCACCTTTGGGCACCGGGTACAAGTGGACACTAAAAAATCCCGCAACAATCAGGCAAATGTGGAGAGAGAAACGCTTTTGTATAAAGAAGAAGCAATGTGATATCCATTGCCTTTCCAAACAAGGTATGGTTCAGCTTTTTTGTTTGCTGTTATATGCCCTCAATCCAGAATTTCCAAGTATCAAGTAATCGTGGCATGTCGCGGTTGACATGAACACCCAGAAAATCATTGCCCCGTTGTCATGTTTGATGTGAAATCTGTCTTGTTGTCATGTTTAATGTGAACAAGCAAACTGAACTTCCTTTATTCCCAATTCATCTTAACAATAACTATTCTGATTGCTTTTACATTTCTTTAAAGAATTAGAAGCCTCTACATTTTCTTTTTAATCTTACGTAGAATTGATATCTTAACTTTTAGAATTGACTCTTAGAATTGATGTCTTAACTCTTAGCGTTCCTTTTTATTTTTAAGTTGATGTATTAAAATTGCTCTTTGCTTCTTGTTTCGAAATTTCCTTCTTGTAAAGCTTCCTTCTTTCTAAAGCTTTCCATTATTAATTCGAATAGAACAAAATATAAAGCTATGACATGAAATAGAAAAAAAGATATAAAAAGACATAATTATGATTCTCATGTAATTTTGACTCAATTTATGATCTATTGTAGAACTTAATGGGGAAGGGACCAGGCCCAGAGTGGAAACATGTTATTATTGTGCACAAAACTTCTCTTTGGAGGATAAGATATATAAGTGCAAGATATTGCGCAGCATTCTTGGACAGGAGGTGCCGAGCAAAAATCAGGCACATATAACTGGAAAGGGTGGCATTGGAGTTGCAAAGTGTGAAAAAGCACGTGCTGATGTTTTTAGGGAGATGGAGAAGATCCAAGAAGGCAAGGAGTTAAATAAAGAAAGAGCTAATGATTCTACATTCAATGTAGATGAGGCTAGATTAGCCATACAGGAGGTTCGAAATGAATCATGAGCTTCTGGCTCTAGAGGTGATGCATCTTTACAAGTTTCAGGTGAGTTCTTTTCTATTGGCTTTATTTATTTGATTTGCTTCGATATATCATTGCACATTCTTACTTGCATATGCCTTATCACATGTGGGCGGTCTTTCTTTATCCTCTGTTTATGATAACAATGTTTCGCGCAAGAGGTGACAAGAAGATAGTGCCGAGGGTGGAGATTTTATTGTGAAGCTTTTTAGGCATTCAATGAGGAACAAAGCAGATGAAGCACAACGAGGACTATTCTATGGTTGTGGAATTGCCTACAATGTTGCTCGATCCAAGGTTTTTAAAGACTTTTGTAAGGTTGTTGCTAAAGCTGGAGAAGGATACCAGCCTCTAACCTTTGGAGATTTGAAGGGGCAACATTTGAAAGCTGAATATACAGATGTGCAAACAAGATGTAAGCCCGTGATGGATACTTGAAAGAGATACGGTGTATTTATTTGCTCGGATGGTTGGTCTGATGTTAGGGAAAGACCTATTATTAATTTTGTTGCATCAAACTGCTATGGTTCTATGTTCTTAAAATTCGAAGATGCTAGTAGTAAGAAAAAAGATGCTCGCTTTTTTGTATGCCGAGTTGAAAAAAAAAGTTGTTGACTTAAGTTGGTGTTGAGAATATTGTGCAAATGATAATGGATAATGGCTCCAATTGTGTTCAAGCTAGTGAAATGTTTTTGAAATTTTTTTTTTTTTTTTTTTGGAGGCAAGGTGTGACTTCTATTCATATTTAAAGATTACATAAATAGGACATATACCATAGGAGGTATATCAGTAGGAAAAAAACACATTCCTAGTAGTAGGAATAGTGCCAAAATTCTGATCATAGTCAGATATAGAAAAACTTATGAAAGTATCAGAATCATAAACAGTTTGAAAGCTTCAGTAAAAAGTTCTCATTGTGCATCCAAAGAGGGGGTCGCACCGGTACGATCCCTCGCACCCCTGTTTCGACCCAAGATATTCAGTACCTCATCCAACTTTGCCACCGGATAATTTGTGAAATCCAGGAGCAAGAGGACATGAGCCTCTCTCTTCTGCTGCCACTTATGAAACAGGTTCATGAAAAACGGCTTAAGGTTATTATGTCTCCAATTTTCCGACCTCTTGAGAATTCTCTTAAGAGCAGCTGCATGTATGACTTCTTGTTTTAGCTGAATGAAGATCTCCTCCCTTCAATGCCATCCGTGATTTGTGTCTTCATCATCCGAGTCCCCGTGCTACTCCCATCCCCACAAATTTGCTCCCCATCTATTTCCTCCTCATGGCATCTCATGTAACATGTCATCATCGCAGATTAGATTAAGAACAAAGAAATCATAATTACCCCGAAATCTACCAAAGGCATTCCATCCCGCGGTCATAATTTTTTCCCTTCAAGGACTTATGTGCCACTGCTGTTATTGCTAATTCTGCCAAGAATGTTTGTTTTAGCCATATAATGTTGGGATTTTTGTTTTCCATAGCCACCCTGTTTCTGTGTTTCCAGACTGACCAGCAACCTATTGACCTTGTTGTACATAGAATTCTATTATCTGTTTGAGGAACTCAATAAGTCCTCGATCACCAATTGTACCTTTATGAACTTGAGCTGACCAGTTCCAGAATTCCATTATCTTGTGACATTGGAACACATGGTTGGATGTTTCTATTTCACCACACCCCAATGGGCAATACTCTGACATATTAGAATCCATTTTATGTCTCTTGGAGTTGGCTGTTAGCCCTTGGTGTAAGATCAGCCACCTGAAGGTTTTGATTTTGTTTGCATTGTAACTTTTCCATCCCTTTTTGCATACATCTGCCAACATTTCTTCTTCACGGTCCAAAGAAGAGTAGCCTTGGAAGGTTTGTGACTGATTAGGGCTTTTGTATATCAGACTTACCGAAAGTATATTTCCTTACCTTTTTAAATGCCCTTTGATTGGTAGTACTCAATAATTCATCCACATGTTTGATTTTCCCCATCACTGTATTGTATATCCATTTGTCTAGATTTGATCCTTTGGTTGACTCAGCTATTATTTCCCATGATTTCCACCCATGTGCTTCATCCCGAGGATCTCCAATCTTTCCCAAACCACCCTGATTCCAATTTGTATGTACTTCCTCGAGGATGCATTAGTGCCAGACAATTATTTTCACTGTCAACAATTCCTGGATGCCAAAAGAAATTAATGTCTTTGGCTTTTGTGTCAATAATTGGAGGCTTATAGCACAGAGAGGCCATATTCCAAGCCTGAAACATTCTCCTAAGGATGGAGGAGGTATTAGGGCAAGGATTAAATTGGAAGAATGCGTAATCGGGTAATTGATGTTTGAGGCTATGGCTACCAACAGGATAGGACTCTAAAACCCAGTACCTTACCAATTTTTGGGCAGGGGATGGGGAATTGTTTTTGTATGGCTCTCCAAATCATCTTAGCCATTGAGCTTGTGCCTGTGGAGATATAAATCTTTGCATCCCATCCCCCCCATGTTTCTTGGGCTTGGTTAGATCATTCCATGCAACTTTATGGACTCCTCTGCCGGATGAATTTCGATGATGGCCTTCAATCTTCTTTGTATGATGCTTTGTCCCCTATTACGTACCGAGGAGAAATATACATGAGAGCTACCTATAAAGACATTTGCTATTTGAATTCTTCCTGCTAAGGACAAGGAGGAGGAATATGATCCCAACTTCTTTTTGATCCTGGTCACAATTGGATCCCAAAGGCCTTTCAAAGTAGAGTTTAGTGCCAGAGGGATACCTAATATGACAGTACCTGCATCACTTTAACCAATATATCATTGTGGTGCATTTGGAAACACCGGTGTGGTGTAGCTCTTGGAGGACTGACCGCTTCAGTAACAAGGATTCAGAACAGCTTCAACATGGAGGTAGCCCTCATGGCCTTGGCCCACCACAGGAAGTTTGGCCGCAATTATAACAAGAACTTGGATAGAATTGGCAGTATAAGGGGATTCTATTCATTTTTCAAATGTAACTGGGATCTGGATTTAAGCAGCGTGCAGTAAGGGTTTATGACCTGTCCGACATCTATCAGGATGTTGGATGGAGGATCTTCGTCTTCAGCGGGGTTTTCTCCTAAGTTCTTGTTGCTTGGAATTGGCTGCTAACTCCATATAGTATCTAAGCCTGGATGAAGATGGTTTTTCCTATAGTAATCCAGGGGTAGGGAAGATTGGAGTGGTAGTTTTTACTACAATCCTTGACACTTACGAGTTATATCCGCTTTGTGATAATTCTTTCAATCAATCCCATTTGAAGATATCCTATGTAAATTTTTATATATTAATACATACTCTTACCCTCAAAAAAAAAAAAAAAAAAAAAAAAAAATCCTCCAATGGAATGGCTACCCACTATTAACTGCAATTAATGCAGCACCAACAACTTCATTGCTGTTGTTTTTCCCCCATAACTTTTGATCCACTTGTCAAAATGTTGCGGCGTTTGTTGCATTAGATGCGGAATGAAAAGATCTTTCCAATGATATATGGTTATGATGTATTTCAATATGGTCATATGCGTTAACCTTAAAAAAATGTGATTTTTTGCTTATTTCTTATATATTTATATCGTAAAAGATGTATGAAGGGTTATCACTAGATAGATCTTGTGAAGACGAACCCATTGCTACAAAAAGTTGTTGAATCATAGTTCTGGATCAAAAGTTATAATGAAAAAATGATACTACAGAAGTTAGTTGCAGCTGCATTAATTACAGGCTGCCACATAATACTGGAATGAGATATACTGAAGCTCTTCTCTTATTGGACAGTTTAAAAAGCTGATATGGCATTTTAAGCATCCCTTAATGGGACAAAGTGTGATCTCATTTTTCCTCTAATGGAAGGACTCTAGCCTTCCGATTATGAAAAGTTCAGCTTATACGATCAGAACAACTTGTTCTCTATCATCCACGGGGACTGCACTAAACTGGTTGGAACAATAAAGCCACAGGATTTTACACTGGTCGGGGCTAGGGCCCCAAAATTCTTGGTTCTCCACAAACCCTGATTGCATAGAACCGCGTGATTCTCAACCAATCGTTCAGGAATAACAGGGAAGTTCAGGCAATTGTTCAAGGTGAAGTCAAATGCCCCATTCCCGTCCTCATCATTAGTCTTGTTGTTGGCTTTCAGGTTTTCTTTATCCTGTTCTGACAGTATAGAGTCAAAGGGGTCATCATCCACAACCTCGTCACAGATAAAAATGTCATCCTTTGCCTTAACTTCCCTCTTGATACTGTTGGCCTTTTCCAATGCCTTAATTCCGGTCAGATATTGGATTTTGCATCGATCCTCCTCAACTGTCCACTGATAGATCAGGTCAGGTAGGCTATTATACAGTTCGTCAATGACTTTGACAATTTTATCAGCTTCGTTTCCAGCCTTATTGATGCTGGAGAATGCCTTAATCCATTGATTAAACCCTAGATGCAATAGGGCCGAGTACTGTTCTGTCCCTCTGGCAGCTTCTTTTTGTATAATATACTCGTGCGCCTTGATATCTTTAATGCAGCACAGTAGACTCTGAACAGCATAGCTTGGAACTTCAGATTTGAAGTAATTGTACCCTATAGCCGCTAATTCATTGTTCCAAGTGGGTAGGGTAATCTCGTATACTACTTCTCTTTCCTGTCAATCATTGATAAATAAGCCATTAGTTCATAAGGCACCAATAAAGAGATACAATTTATCAGGATACAGTCATGTTTTTGAGCTAAATATTTGATTTCTAGGTAGAAGTGACCCTGGTAAAACCAGGGAACTGAAGTTCCTAAAAAAATCCAGTCCACACTAGCCATGGCATCAACCAACTAGTAGTGACATCAACACAGGTCAATCCCTTATGCAGTCTTATCAGTTCATACTAGGATCGAAATCCCTGATGACACTATCCGCCATGGAACACCAAGTATTTAGATCATAACATTTACTTATCTATCCCATAGTACATATAAAGAATGAACAGGTCATGAGACCATTGGTCAACTGTAAGTTGAGAATCCTATTCCATAAACATAGCCAAGTTATATTAAAAACATTTGCCCCTGATCTACTAGGGTGATAACAAAAGGCCAGTGCCAAGTGCAACCACATATGTTACATAATCCCATGCATAGTGCCAATATGGATGCTCAGTAATCCCATGCATAGAGTCAATATGGATGCTTAGTAAAATGCAGGATCTTAAGACCATGTAGATTTTAGCCATAAGCATTACTTCCTCAAAGATCGAATGTTTTAAGGTATACGTTTGAAAAGCCCAAAGGTGTCTTTTCACTTTTCACTAAAGTTAAGAATTGGACATAAGTGTTTGTAGACTTAAAAGAACTAGAGTAACTTTCAGTTCCACAAGTTAAATACGCCTTTTGACCTTAGACCATGCATGCAAGTCTTTAGCCCACTATTTGTTAAACCAAAGATCCGTTTACCATTGTTATGCCATTTTTACTTAAAATCGAGCCACTCTCATCCTTTGCATGCATGCAATTCTTAGCCAATGCATGCAAGTGATTATACCAGTGCATGTAAAGATACTAGCGGTACATGTGAAGACACAAATGATAAGGCAACATTTTAGTTCCCAGCATATGCATGCAGCCACTTTATATTGACATTAACATTCTCAGATGGCCACACTAGAGTTTAACCTGGACATAAACCGGTTTTACGATATTTAGACCATGGAATGGGGCCAAAAATCAACCTCGCCGTCATTCCATTATTTGAAATATCATATAGAGTATTACAGTTGAGCCACAAACCCCGATACCACGATGTTCTAAGACCTCTGTGGTCTGCCAATCTAGTCATGATATATTTTAAATAGCACTGCATAACTTCAGCCTTATTTCAGTCTTTAAACAGAGTATAATGACCAATGCAGATATACCATAGAATGCAGTAAGCAAAAAACAGTGGATTCATTAAGTAAAGATAGGTGAAACGTTTGAGTACATAGAACTCTATTCAACAAAGTCGTTTGTGCAGAGTAGTTATCACAAAATGCTCGCCATATGAATCAGAAAGCATGGAAATATTGAGATCCCATAGAATTCCTAATCAGCCAGAGCTTTGAGTCAAAATATTAATGAGTACGGTCTAGTGAATCTTCCTTTCAAAAACCTTTTGTAAACACCATATGAGCGAAGCAAGAGATGCCACCAATATTATCCATATTATTGCGGGGACACTAACTTGACATCGAAAAAAGGAAACAATAGGAAGAGAAACCGTTTTGCAGCCAACCAACACAACATTAGCAAGAATTTGGTAATGAGTGAGGGGGCCAAAAGGTACATTAGGTTTCTCACTCTTCATTGGTCACCTATTGTCACCTTTTTCCCTCAAGTTCATTCAAGCAAAAATATGAATATAAAACCAATGAATCAAGATTCACAACCGCAATACTGATTCTGAACCCTATGTAAAGATGTTGAAATCCATGTAATATCTATCGCAATCTTTTGGATTATCAAGGACATAACTATTAAACCAATTGAGGTGATCAGATCTTACAAAGAAGTATAAGGAGTCAAGCACCAATGTATTCAAATCAAACTGAAGTATTAATTGATCCCTGAACCAACTAGGTTTAATTATAGAATCAGAGGAATAGATTAGGGACCAAAGACACACTAAAAACAGGTGTTGAACTTCTACAAGCATGGCTTGATCAGACTGAGAGTCATCGGGTTCAAACTCATTGTCCCCTTCTGTGTCGGGACTGTATTTCTAAAGCTTGAACTGCCCCGCTTTCCATTGTCACGATTACGCCTTCCAAAGATAATTTTGTTTGTGAGCATCATTGCTCGATGATTAATCCAAGGACGTTTGATCCCTGTTCCTCCCAAAGATCCATGTGTTCGTTATCGGACAAATTATCCTCAAGACAAGCTTTGAATTCCCGCCTCAAGCCATTCCCTCCTCAAGAACGGTCTTGCTATCAGGATTTGATGGGCAACCGTCTCAATCACATTCGGGTAATATGCGCACATCCTTCAAGAAAGGTTTTCCGCCCTTTGACCATATGTAATGAGCCCTCAAAATTCATGAAGTGATGCTCACACGGTTTAAGCATGCAAGCAAGTGCCGATATGATAAGAGCCGCCCATCAAAGCCATAGTCTATAGGTAGAATCCATCAATGCGCCAGTAAAATCTAAATGTGGTAAAGCTAAACATCAAGCCCGGAGTCGGGAAGAACTCACCTAATGTGCGATCCACGGTAAGTGAGCGATCTCCATATCCAACCACCTTAATCGCCTTGTCTTACAACACGCAATGGGCTCTGGGGAAACAAAGCGCCCCATCATCGCCTGTTACTTGAGTTAGGTGTAACGGAACGGGGAGAAAACCCTAGACTTAAAACTTTTAATACATATAGTTAAAGTGCATAAGCCATTATTTATTTTACTATACCCCAACATGTAAAGGTGAGAGTTTATTACATTAGCTACCCATGGGGATACACACTACTGTAATCTGTACAAAAGCTCCCTTAGTGCAAAACTTAGAACCTTTCATCTAAGAAGACCAGCCCATGCCAAATGTGAAGGTAGGAATACATGCTATTGGTACCCAAATGGGATATACATTACTGTGATCTGTATACTGCATCCTTAGTGCAAAAATTTTTTTTGAAATCTTTCATTAAAAAAGACCAGCCCATGCATATAACCATAAAAAAAAAAAAAAAAAAAAAAAAAAATCCTCCAATGGAATGGCTACCCACTATTAAGCGCAATTAATGCAAAGACCAACAACTTCATTCTTTGTTGTTTTCCCCATAACTTTTGATCCACTTGTCAAAATGTTGCGGCGTTTGTTGCATTAGATGCGGAATGAAAAGATCTTTCCAATGATATATGGTTATGATGTATTTCAATATGGTCATATGCGTTAACCTTAAAAAAATGTGATTTTTTGCTTATTTCTTATATATTTATATCGTAAAAGATGTATGAAGGGTTATCACTAGATAGATCTTGTGAAGACGAACCCATTGCTACAAAAAGTTGTTGAATCATAGTTCTGGATCAAAAGTTATAATGAAAAAATGATACTACAGAAGTTAGTTAATTTTGCATTAATTACAGTACGCCACATAATTTGGAATGAGATATACTGAAGCTCTTCTCTTATTGGACAGTTTAAAAAGCTGATATGGCATTTTAAGCATCCCTTAATGGGACAAAGTGTGATCTCATTTTTCCTCTAATGGAAGGACTCTAGCCTTCCGATTATGAAAAGTTCAGCTTATACGATCAGAACAACTTGTTCTCTATCATCCACGGGGACTGCACTAAACTGGTTGGAACAATAAAGCCACAGGATTTTACACTGGTCATAGCAACCTTCCTTATGGCTTTAAACTAAAGGACAATCGTTACGACGATCAGCCATTCAAACATTCAGAATTTAACGCCTTCATCGACGGTATTACGCAAATTACAATGGCCAAGCACTGGCGTCTTGTTGTGTTTCATTCTAGCATGCAAGCCGGCCTTGTGGAGTCCACGTTCAAGAATCATTTTGGATCCCCAGTGCAAGCAGGTTATGAGAATATGCTTTGGTAAGGATTTTATTCTGGAATACGTTATGCCTTTTCTGGCTCTAGTACAACAATAGCTTGTGCACTTAAGAAGGGCCGCAATTGTGTAGCAGTGAACATAGATAAAGAAGCTGTGAACTTCATCAAGATGAGATTGGCTGCCTTACCTACCCTACCAGATGAGCATCAAGAGTTAGGCGCCAGATCCTCATCTGATTTTGCCAAGCTGGCCTCTTAGAGATACAACCACCATTCACTAGCTCTTTAGATGATGAAGCTACCTTTGCAGAGCTGAAAGAAGTGGCTCTAGCTACTACTTCTGAAATTGTAGAAGTAGACAAGGCTAAGTCACCACAAAAGGAGCAGACCACAGAAATTGACACAGCAGAGACAAGCAAAAAGAATGAAGAAGACTATGAATTGGACCTTTAATCTGTCTCATACAAAAATATTTATTACTCACCTTCATGTGTTGTCAAAATTGATGTTAATGAAATACTCTAATTATATAATGATTATTTTATTTGATGTTTTCGAGAAAATACTTTTAGAGAATACAAATACATGTCTAAATTCTTCCCTTTTCAAGTTCTGCTTTTGGCAAAATCCAAGTTCTCCTTTATAAGGGGCCAAAATGCAGGTAAAAAAAAACTAGGCCTCTTGAAATTCTCAATTAGAAGGAAAAAGTGTCATTTTCTAGAGCAGGGTGTTGTTTTCAAGGGAATCTTTGAAACGGGAGTGCTGCAACACTCCCATTTAATTTGCAATCATGTTCTATAGCATAGCAGCAGGAACACTCCAGATCTTTGAAATGATTCCTTCCTGGTGAGCACTAGAATTTAGTTTCTTAGCTCTCTAGCTCTTTGTACAAAAGTTTTCAATATAACTTAGCAGCTTGCTATTGAACTGTTAATCTTAACTTTGCACATACATCTATATTCCTACTAAAACTTTAAAATGTCCCTAGGTTTAACATTTATTTGCACCTTATGTATTCATGCCAAAGGCTCCTTTTTCATATTGCAGAACCTTCTATAGCATAGCAGCAGAATACTCCCAGCAGATCACCCCAGGTCTCCAGGTCTTTGACAAATGTCCGGCATCGCCGGGCACACGTTTCTAGTTATATATTACTAATTATAGTACCCAGCATTGTCGGGCTTTAGTAACAATCTGAATGGGTGGTGTTTCATTGTTGCATTGTTTGTTTATATGGTAGCTTTTGCGGAGATGATTTTTTGATCAAGCATCACTGCGTTTAGGAATATATGAATATGCAAATTTGTGTTGTATAATCAAAGCAATAATCCAAAAGTAGAACTACCTTTACGATCTACCATTTGAAACCAAATTGTCATATTAAAATAATAGAGATTGCTATGTACGGTCCAGATCAAAGATTAAAGGGCAAATATGCCCATAAGATAACTCTCGCTGTCTTAGGTAAATCCTCATATGAATATGCACCCAAATCAAAGGGGTTTCCGGGGGATTTTTATTTAAATGTGTTGAATACAATGGTTTGTGTTAATTAATGTTAATTGTAGTGATGTGTTGGTTGTTATATTAAAAAAAAAATTGGGCCCGATGCATATAGCAATTTTACAAACACTTATGCATGTAACAACATTAAAAACTCTTGTGCCTGTAATCCAATTACATGACACTGCTAGGGGTTATATTAATGATGAACCCTGACGTAGTAGAATTTTCTGTTGATACATGTTCACTATGGTCCATTCGGCGCAACCCGTTATGGTGTAGATAACGCCCTGGCCCGAGAGTGTTATTGAAAAAAAAAATTTGAGGGCCATCAAAATGGCGAGGCTGTGCGTGCGCCCTTAACACACCGCCCCGAGAGTTTTGGGCCATCCGATCACCATCAAAATTGATCTAAATCCTCCATTTTCATAACAGCCTAGGGTGTTATGAAGTAGCAGTGTGTTATGGCTCCAGTAAACCACTGATCAAGATTGATCTCAACTGTTGGATCACTATAAACTTGAGGGGCCGTGTGTTAAAAATAGGATATGTAGGCGTCTACTAGGCTTGGCTATCTGGTGACTTCCTATACCTTAAACAAAAACATAAAAAGCCTAGAAGGCAAACCCAAGATTTACGGAGCCATCAGATAAGAATTCCTTGCATCTTTGGGTGCAGTGGCCAAGCTGTCAGCAACGAGAGTGCCCAAAAATCATTACAACAAAGTAAAAGCAAAAAGAAAAGGGATGTTTCAAAAATAGAAGATATTCTTCACTGTTGCAAGCATAACATAAAATGGTTTCCCATATTCACAAATATGTAGCATTATAACAGGGGTTTTTTTTCTGTTTTTATACTGTTTTCTCTAAGGTTTTCATATGATTTGGTGGTCGTATTCATCCAGGTGTACTAAATAGTATTTCTAGAGTGCACCCTTTTGTTAGCCGTTGATTTTAGAAAAAGGGGCAAATCCTGTGGTGTTGATTTTAGGGTTTTTTTCAGGAATTTTAGGGTTCGTGAACTAAAAGGGGATTTAGGTTTGTGAGTTGTGAGAAGTTTGTTGGTTATATCGAGATCAAGATTGCTTATAGCTATCACAAGAGGAGATTTGTTGGAGGGGGTAATTGTGTAGTCGGTTAGCTATGGCGGGTGGCCGTGGAAAGTCCGCAGGCAAGAAGGCCGTGTGGCACAACACCAAAGCTGGCCTTCAGTTTCCTGTAAGAAGAATTGCTTGCTTCGTTGTTGGTTCTGGGCATTCGCCTGTTGGTTTTACAAACCGATAGAGAAACCGGGTTTTGCCATGGGGAATATCTAATAAACCCGTGTGTTTCGGGACAAGCTTACGAAAAAGAGAATGCCCGTGTTAAATCCCATCGCATGTTCCTGCTCATAATTCGGTTCCAGATCACTGCCCTTACTCTGCCGTTCGCCAGAATCCTTGCCCTTATGTTTTCCAAATGCCTCTACATTACCCTAAATACAGCCGCGAGCAATATGATGCCATTAGGAATGGCGGCTTCATCACTTGCTTGAAGAATGTGGCCTCCCTTCTTCCGGATCTTTGCGGGAAAAAAGGGATCTTGCCATCGGTTCTTTTGTTTGGACACTCCCTCCGCTATATATATGCGGATTTCCTTTTATTATTTTGCCATCGTTTCTTGATGAGGTCTAGAAGATCCGCGAGATTCTTGAGGCTATCGTTTGGACTCCTCATCCGATCTAGGATCTTCATTGCAATGTCGGGCCGGTGGCCCAATTTGTTGGCAATTCGGGCAAACATTATCAGAGCCCTTGTTGTGGGTCATTACTTCATGCGTGGCTACAAGAGCACCACTAGGTTCAGCTTCAAGTGAATCTTTCATAGTGCTAGAATTCAACATTGCCCAAATAATGACTTCGATGAAGCTTTTACGTCGTGACCCATTGTTTGTTTCATAGCATTGAAAGAATTAGGTAAGACTCATCAAAATAGCCATGGTAAAATCTTCAACACCGACCTCATGATTTAGAGCTCCGGCCCATTGGTGTTAACCTATGGCATTCAATCACGAAGAGCATGGCATGACGGCAAACCGTAAACGCTTGGGCCGAAATATGGATGCAAATCCGGGTTGAAGTCGTGTTCGCTCCTCCCGGATCTGTACCATTTGTTTGTCCATCCGCCTAAACTAAACTCGTTGTTTGTTCTTGTATTCCTTTTACATATCATGGTGTTTATCTTCTCTTGCAGGTCGTGGAGCTTGCTCCTTTGATGGCAAGTCAAGCTGAACAAAGCGACTTGTAAGCATTCGCGGAATGGCAGGAATAATTAAAATATTACCAGGTTCTTGTATTTGTTTTACATATCCCTTTGTTTATCTTCTGGCAGGTCGTGGAGCTTGCTCACTGCAAGGCAGGTCGTGGAATTGAACATTTGTTTTCTTATGCTACAATATTAGGCCGCCTGAACACAATGCATCCTTGTTAGTTGAAGTCATCTTGAAGCGGATATGAAAGGATTTTGCATACGATAATAAGTGATGCGCAATTTGCCATATGTTCTGGGCTGTCTGCTGTGGCAATACCTTTCTGGGCAGATCTTATTTCATGAGTATTTATCTGTTAGCAGAATGCGCCCTGCAAGACAAGGCTTGTTGCATATCACCATTGTAGACAGCAACATAGAATGTGAATGGTGAGGATGAAAGCTATGAGATTGATCCCACTGGAGAATATGTGAGGAAATAGCTGCCAGAGCTATAGAGGCCTGCGGGCTATGCAGGATGCTATAGTCATTAATTTACCATGGCATCACATAATTTCTATAGACCTTACTAGTTGGCTTTAAGGTTCTTGAAGTTGCACTTTCAGGCCTGAAAGTAGATAAGATGGAATGCGAAAATGTTGAATATCGTGCTTACAAGGGTTTTTGTGCAGTCACTAGGGCTGGCAGTTATGAAATAAGAACTTGATAAGGCTATCATTAGGCTGCAGTTTTATTTCTTGTAATTTGGTGAATGATTGAATTTGATTACATAATATAATTCCTTACTCTGATGATATTAATAGATTTCATAATTATGTGATAAGGTTTGCACCAATTGAAGGTTGGCGAAACTTCATAACATATGATAACTACACTTATTCCCATGTATTGGGACCATTTAAAATATATACTACTCAAGCATTTCCTAATTCTACTTTTAAATTGTTTTAATCCTCGCTCTTGCATGTCGATTTCTTTTTTTGTGCATATATTAGGCCCGAAGGGCCCAAAAATTTCCCAACATAACAACACATAATATTAATAAACAACACATAATATTAATGCAAACATAAACCATTGCATTCCAACACATTTAAATTAAATTCCCCCTAAAACCCCTTTGGTTTGGGTGCATATTCACACGGGGGTGACGTAGGACAGCGAGAGCCCTCATAATTGTATTTTGCACGTACAAAATTAACACCATATAGTATTTCCTTGAAATCTTATAGTATTTTGTGAATCTTGTTATACAGTATAGCAAATTTTGTACTTGCATACCCCACAAACGAGGAACTTTACGTACGGTGTAGATTAAGGAATAAGGGGACAATATTTAAGTTTGTTGTCAAAATAACCATATTGCTGCTTACATAATTAGTGCCGATTGTATATGATGCTAATGTAGTTTACATTATCAAAAACTGCAGGACATTCTTTGAAAAAGTTTCATGAGATCATACATTAATGTGCCGGTTAAATACAACACATCGAAATGTGAAAGAATCACTCTTGCTTAATTTAAGCCTATAACAACTTACACTAACTTTTGTCAAACTTGAGAAAGAGGCCATTTGCAACAAGAACTTAACATAGGCAGTAAATCCTCTGGCCCAGAAAGTGCAGCAGGAAGAACATGACCCAGATAGTAAGAAATTGCTTTGCAAATCTGCAAAAAAATGAATCATTATGAGGGAGCAAACAAAGCAAACTAATGAATTAAACCAACAAGCTTTATTGAATTCATACCGGCTCTCTGTATGTTTGTGTGAAAATCAAGAATTTGAGAATGGAAAAATCCGAGCTTGGTTTGACATATTAGCTACAAAGGCTTTTGAAAATTGACATGCTAATCATAAGTGTGAATGAATCCCTCAAATTCCATACTTGGTAAAGAAGCTCATGGTGTTTCTGCTGGCATTTAAATTTCGGCTGTCATTTCTTTAACACATGAACACACGCTTTTCCAAAGCTACGGTAATTGCCAAAACATCAACCAAAACATTTGTCCGCAGGAAGAGGTCCTGGAATATAACCAAAGTCCAAATACTGCAAGCCAAAGACAAGTAAAATGGCAAGCTAAGCAAGATATGACAACCCTTCAACAACTCCTAATAAGCCAAACAGACCAGAGGAAAGTCCAGACATAGTCTTTACCTTGGTAACGACAGACCAGCCAATTAATCCAAGCACATCCAAGCACAAGGGCCTCTTACAACCAGCTATACCAGGCACAAGGGCCTCCAATCTCACAACCAACCACTGGCACACGGGGCACCAACTCACAACCATCCACGGGCAAGGGCCGCCATACACAAACCATATATGCAAGTGGGTCACAAGCTCATAACCAATACTTAGCACAAGGGACATGAGGGTCCTTTGCAATAAACATACGAGCTACCCTACTAAAGTTGGGTGGGAAAATCAAAGCAAGCAAGCAGATGGACAAGGCGGCGTAGATGTGGACATCTCCACCAAAACACCGCATGAGTCATAATGTTATACACCATGAGAGCCACACAATAGCTGAAACGCTAATGCTGCTTGAGTCATAATGCTTCTAAAAACACAATTTGAGCCACAAACCTCTCACAAAGTCATAATGCCACACGCGCGCGCCACAATGCTAATGTCGTTCGATCCACAACACTCTACTAACATCCTGCATAGCAAAAAAGCTCAACCAAAGTAATGGATTAGAGGAAACTACATCTAGGCATCTCCACAACATGAATCACAAATCACAATGCTATTTGGATATCTCCACCAAAAATACAACATGGTCACGTCTGGGCATCTCCACTAAAGCACAGCATGAGCCACACATTAGCCACATGCTAATGTTGCTCGAGGCAATACGCTCTACTAAAAACACAACATGCGCCACAATGCTCTCATAAAATTACAGTGCCACAACAAGAGCCACACATGAGCCACAATGCTAATGCTGCTCGAGCCACAAAGCTCCACTAATGTGACTTTCCCCAGGGTAAAAGCATGTTAGGGTGTACCACTTTTGGAACCTGCAAAAGTACATACACTAGGTACTTCTGAACTGGGTACTTTCTCATTTTTCTTTTCATTAAAACTAATACAAAAATCCAAAATAAAAGTCAAGGACATGGTAATATTCAAAGTTAAGATAAAGATAATGCTATCGGAGATCAATATATATATAAAAAGTTCTAAAACATACCTTATATTGAGATATTATACAGGTACCCAGTACCCAGTCCTGGCTACCTTTTTAGGTACCTTTTTAGTCACTAAATAATACTTTTTAAGGGACACCCTAACATGCTTTTACCCCCCAGAAATATACGCCATAAATACGTATATTTTTAGACCTCATCACCGTACAAGCCTATCATTATAGCCATGTACACCATTATAAGTGGAAAAGGGAGCATAGCTAAGTTATTTACATAACTTAGCCAACCTTATGCTTAAGGCCATTTCCACATGGCCTCAACCTATTGGGCACCCGCCACATGGAGGCACCCCATTGGAGCCACGTGACAGTGATATGGAACCCTAATCTATAAGTATCCTAACCCTAACCCTAGGCCACTTTTTGGCTCCACCTACCTTGTGATCTGTTCTTCGCCCAGAACTCTGTTTTGAACACCGTTCGTTGCGGCATAGCTCAGATTGACAGCCCCAAAACAGTACGCTCATCAGAAGGAGGAGGAATCACTCGACTCATCATCAAGTCATGGAGACCCCGGGAGTTGGTGGAAGTTCGTCCGGAGTAGGTATTCATAGTAGCTTCATAGGTAGATCACCTGGAACCTAGGATTCCAGATGAGCCAGTATCATATCTTGTTAGTAGAGCCTTCCTAGAACCCTCAGTTTAGGTTTGGAACCCTAATCAATGAACCCTAATTGTAAGTTAGATGCATGTGATTAGAATTAGATGTATCTTCATTATTATGTTAATGTACGATGTTGGTTGATCTTATATTTGCACCCCTTGTGTATTGGGAAGGGGGGTAGACCTAGTGGCTATTATCTAGATGATGCTTCTAGTTTAGATATCCTTAGTTCCTATTATTATGCGGTCTGTGCATATGAACCCACCCAGCTACGGAGGCTATGGAATGACTTAGCACTACACAACGAGGCTAGTGGCAAAGTGGATGGGGTCCCTGCTGAGCATGGCTACTGGAGATCCATGGTGAGCTAGGTCTATAGTCGGTCACTTCGTGTGGGCCGGGTATGGATCCGACACTTCCTGGGTCAATGGTGTCGCCCTGAATGCATCCCCTGACCCTCAAGAGTTGCAGGTGCTGGCCTGCCTCTCATTTTGGGGAGTTCAGTCGGGTATGAATCGTGTGTCGTCATGATTCTCTAGCTGCCCATGCAACCACTAGACCTGGGGAAGGAGAGATGGAACCTTTCCTACCTCATCGAACTAGGGAGATGTAACCCGGAGTAGTCTCGATGGGTGATACCATGAGACTACGTATCCGACAGGTTATAGTCACACCAGAGCCCAATCTAGCCATTCTGCAAAATATGCACATGAGGGGCGAATATGGCATATTGTTATCTTTGTTGGATCTATGGATGTATGGATGTGCTACCCTTCGAGGTAGTTAGATGTATTGTTGTTGTTAGTGCTGACATTATGTTATGCTTCTGCTGTTATAGGAGCCCATAGGGGAAGGGCGTCAAGACACCTCCGTGTACCCTTCCCGCACTGGGGACATCTTGGGTGCGGGATAGATGGCGGGCCCATGCGGCCAGAGGGCTGGATGGGGGATTTCCTATGAGATGTACGGTATTAGAGCAATGCTCTTGGTTGACCAAGAGCTAGCACTGACCATATCCCTGACTTAGTAGTCTAACTGGCCTAATAAAGCATGGGATAGAAATTCCAGCATTGAGCCTCGAAAAATGGGAGAAAATGTTTCTCCTAAGTGGTAGGGTCGGATGGGCATATTTGCCCTTTATTCCAAGATCTGGACCGTACATAGTGATCCTCGTTTGTGGGGTATGCATGTACAAGTTTTTGTATACTGTATATTAAAATTTACAAAATACTATAAGGTTTGAGAGAATATACTTAATGGTGTTAATTTTGTACATGTAATATAAATTTTTTGAGGCTCTCGCTGCCCTACGTAACCCCCCCTGTGAATATGCACCCAAACCAAAGGGGGTTTCAGGGGGATTCTAATTTAAATATGTTGGATGCAATGGTTTGAGTTAATTAATGTTAATGGTATATATGTATTGGTTGTTATATTAAAAAAAAAAAAATTGGGCCCTTCGGGCCCTAATAAAGCCCTTGGGTCATTTTGGGCACTAAGAATGGCATAAATGCATGTAATAATTCTAGAAACACTATTGCATATGACTATTTTAGAAACATTCGTGCATGTAATCCAATTACATGAGACAAGTCGTGCATGTAATCCAATTACAAGAGACTTTTAATATAAATACAATGACGTGCATTAGTTGCATGATGGGATGCTGCTACGAGCAAACACAAATCACATATGCTATGTATATCCACAAATTTTGGATTATTTTTAAGTACATCATATAACTGGTTTCCAAAGGATATATCACATCTCCCCAGGGAATTGAACCCTAGATAACTCCATTAAAATGTGGGGAATCATTGGAACCTAATATCAAAATAATTTGAAGTGCTTTTGGAAATAACCTGCAATGCTTTTGCACATGTCGCTTTTGCTTGAGGGAATAATCAGAACGGTGCACGAACATAGGAAATGTTATGCTGTAGAAGGTGAGAATCAAGAGAAAATCCAAACATTATGGCATGATGTATTAGCGGCTGCAAGCTTAAGACCCTGCTAAAATCCTCCATAGCTCCTATAATGCCAAATCCATTCCAAATGAATTAGTTTAAACCATGCAATACCTGTCTGTAAATTTGTGGTAGCTGAACAGCTCTAGTGTTTGTAAAAATTTGTAAGACTTTCCCACAGCTTGCAAAGCCTCATCAGCCACATTCATGCATTGCATATGCAATGACTTAAGCCCGGGACACCCACTTGCAATGGCAAGTATACCTTTATTTCTAATTGATTCTAAATCCAAAGAAAGCTTTTGAAGATAAGATGATGTAATTCCAACTGCCTCTAATGAGGTGTCTGCAAATCTCCACCAAATTGCCCTCTCGCATCTTCTGCTTCAGAGCTCCAGCTAGAGTCAGCAAAAGAAAGCCACAGAACAACCAGATTGTCCCAACAGTGTTATGAACATCATCATCTTGAATGGAGCTGCTTCCTTGAACCTTCTGATCAAAATTGTCCTCGTAAGCTATTTCATCCTGCCACAACCTTGCATGAATTCACTGTTTTTTAATTCTGTATTCAAGAATGGATTCGTCAAAGGCATTACTATGGGAATGCCTATCATCACCAGAAGAAGAAAAAGGGGCAGAAGAAGAAAAAGGGCTGTAAACAGAGAGAAGAACGACCTGCCACAACCTAAAAACGGCGCCTACAAAATGGGTGTTAGATGACTGTATGCCACAGAATTCAAACCTTCCAAGTTCTACCTCCATTGCATCAGCCCGACACCTGCAAGTACAAATATATAGAAGGTATAATCACATGTTGTGTGTCCAAACTTCTGCAGGTACAACATTGCAGAGCAAGTCTTTTAAGACACCTGAAATTTCCGAAAGCAGACCAGGTCTGTCTCCTGCAGTAACTTCAATAGCTGTATGATGAGCATTTGAATGTGCTCCTACAGTTCGGCCTAAACAGGTCTGAACTTGAGATGCGAATGTTCCAACTTGCCTAATTTTGATTGCTGCTTACATGTATTCAACAAAGCTTGAGATGCTGCAAATGCCCATAATCTGTATTCTGTTGTTTTTGTTTCCACATGGAATCATCTCTTTCTATAGAACACTGGTCATGCAAACATCTGATCCCATCTGATCTCATGGTACACTGCTGCTTATGTCCACCCATTCAATTTGAGGCTTTTTCTACAAGGATGTTGATACCCTCTCTTCCACAGTGACCTCCCTAATGCCGCATGTAATCTGTTTTATACAAGGACATGAAAATATAATGTGCATGGAGAGCAGCTGTGCGGGATTTCTGGCATGGCTAGAATGCAAGGTAGTGGAGGAAATTCTATTAGGGGAAGGGATTCCATTAACATGCCTACAAAAGGGTTCATATACAGCACAAAAGGATCGAGAGGGTTCATGCCAACAGAAGAGGATATGGCATAGCTGCGTATGAATACTTTGCTCGAATTTGAAACTAGATGGAAAACAGAGCAACACATACCTGCAAGCTTTCGATCTGCCGCCTTTGTCACTTCCATACTTGCAGACTCAACTCTTCTACGGTACAGTGCTCCAACAAAACCCTCATAAAAACCGTTGGCCATACCCATGAGCTCTGCTCGCGTGCTGGCTTCTGTGTAAGCACAAAGGAGGCAAGGTAAGTTTTCTAGCTGCAATGAACTGTGCCGGAAAAATTGAGATTGACCTGTATTCAAGTCTCTGCATTCAAACAACAAAATAAAACCCTAAAATACGTGACTCAAACTTTGCATGCCAAAAAAACAAAAAGGTCAAATTAAAAAAAGAAAAAAAAATCTCTGCCCCTAAAATAAAAAGAGGGCTTTTGTTGTGAGCCCTTGGATGTTGGACCATTGAAAAAAAAAAGATAAATCAACGGCCAAGAAATGGTGCACTCTAGATGTACGCATTAGTACATCCATTCGAATACGTCATGAAATCTTAGGAAAAGCTTTGTGAAAAGCGTACAAAAACACAAAAAAAAACCCCTTGTTATTATGCTACATATTTAAGCTAAATTATAGATGCAGGAAAAAAGGATGAGTCAAGTTAACATTCTAGTAAGATTGGAGTGAAAATTATGCATGAGCATCAAATTTCACCCAAAATGGGTCCAAGAATCATCCTAATCCGAGACCCGGGTGAAAAATGGCGCAATGGCGCAAATCCATAACTAACACGTCAAACTATTAGGAAAAATTCGAATTTTAAATTATAATAAAGAAGAATTATATATAGTACAGACATTTAATAAGGGAGGGCTAAATAATAGGGCTAATAATGATGAGAGAATATTCCTAGCCCTAAGAGCATCTTTCCTTTTTAAATACTATTCTTGGGTCCCACTTTCCCTAACACACCCCAAACCTCTTTTCTTGATCTCCAGCTTAAGCTAATCCATTTTCTTAACCGTAAGATATGGCTAGAACCAAATGCACGGCAAGGAAATACAGGAGCCCAAGACAAACACCTTCTATGGCGGAGACGGCAGCAAGAAGATCCCGGAGCACCTCAAGCCCGGGAGGAAGGAGGAAGAGCGGAACGCTTCGTCCAACTCCATGGACGAGGCCTTCCACACTTCACATGAACAGGCAGCCAACAGCTTGTCGGCGGCGACACAGAGAACGGGCGAAATAGTCGAGCTCGGCACGCCCTCGCCTAGCCAAGAGGAGCAGCATGAGGAGGAGGTGCAACAAGGAGGGCAGCATGAGAAGGAGCAGCATGAAGCGCAGGTTGGCCCCAACAAAAAGAAGGGGAAGGAGAAGATGGCAGAGTGGCCGGAAGATCGAGCGGCCAGGAAGAAGAGGGAGTGGGAGAAGGAGGACAAGAGAAGGGAGAAGCGGTCAAAAGGGGTCAAGACTGACACAACGGAACCATCCACATTCAAGAACCTCGTCGGGAGCAAACCGACGAGGAGGAGGACGACGACGAAGAGATGCAGGTAGAAGGTGGCAATGAAGAGAAGGAGGAGCCAGAAGGTGACGTTGGGAAGACCTCAAACCTGATGCCTGCCCACCTTACCCAAAGTGGTCCAAGCCACCCAAGGTGGTGAAGAAGCAGAAGGCAGGCGAGCGCGACGCGAGTTCATGCTTAAGCGGGATCGTGAATTTAAAAGAAGAAAGAAAGTTTACCAGGAGTACCTCCGGAGGTGGAAGAAGTACAATAACTGGTATTGCAAACAAAACGTACAAAATTACGTTAAGGGCGGCAGACCCAAGAATCAGCCGAAGCCGGCACCACCCAGGCCAGAGCCTCCGAAGAAGGTCCACCATGGACCCAATCCAAACGTGCCAGGGCGTTTCAAGAGATTAGGCACTTCCAGCAGTGCACTAATCTCATGATCCGGAAGGCGCCATTCGAACGGCTCCTCCGAAAAATTATGCAGGAGTTCTAGGCTGATTATAGAGTTATACCCCTAACGATCTGATCCCTGCAAGAGGCAGCAGAGGCAGAGCTGGTACAGCTCTTCAAGGAACATCTACGCGAAAAGAGTAACAATGATGCCGAATGACCTCCATTTGGCTAGGAGGATCTGAAAAGACGAGCCTTAGGAGCTTGTAACTTTGTATCAAAATAATTTTTGTATAAATCAATTTAGTCTAAAATCTTCATTAATGTAATTAAAATTTTCCTTTTTAAGATTGCTAATTCAAATTTCTCTTACAATTGACTTTTTAGATCAAAATTGACCCACTGGGGTCTTACCTCGCCGAAAGGCCTTGCATAGCAAATGCAGACGCATTTCGCGCGGTAACACCCGAGTGCCCTCTTTGCTAAAATAAATTGTCCAAATTTTGTAAGAAAAATTGTTAGAATGTTTAGTATTAGTTAAATCTTACAGTGTAGCATCTTGAATTTGTTAAAAATGTTTAAAATTAGCCTAGATCGACCCACTCGGGTCATACCGCGCTGAATGGCCCTACATCAAGAACGCAGTTGCGTTTCATGCAATAACACCCGAGTCACCCATTTTTGCACTTTTACAATATTAGATGGACATAAGATAAGTTGCTACATAGCATTAGAGGTAAGTTGCTACTCTACATCAAACTGCAATTAATGCAGCATTAACAACTTCATTGCTGTCGTTTTTTCCCTATAACTTTTGATCTACTCATGAAAATGCTGCGGCGTTTGTTGCATTAGATGCAGAATGAAAAGATCTTTCAAGTGATATATGGTTATGATGTATTTCAATACTAGCCATATGTGTTAACCTTAAAAAATATGGTTTTTTGCTCTTTTCTTATATATTTACATCCCAAAAGATATAACAATGGGTTGTCATTAGAAAGATCTTGAGGAGACGAATCCATTGCCACAAATAGTGTTCGAATCAGAGTTTTTGATCAAAAGTTATAGTAGAAAAATGACACTGCAAAAGTTAGAACTGCATTAATTACCGCTGCCACATAATACTGGAATAAAATACACTGGAGCTCTTCTCTTATTGGACAGTTTAAAAAGCTGATGTGGCTTTTTAAGCATCCCTTAATGGGACAAAATGAGATCTCAAATTACCTCTAATGGCCTAGAATAGAGCTAGACTTGCATTTTAGTCTAGCCTACTACTTTTGCTGATACAACTCAAACCTGCATCCCACAAATCTCCACACCATTAGAAATAAGAAATCAACTCCCAATCTGCCGTAAAATTCATCAACTAGCAATTGATGTTGTAAATCAGCAAATAATATATTTAGAGACAACGAGGTCTAACAAATACAAATCGGCAATAGAGTTCAAGACAATAAGACATTAAAATCACACCAATTTAAAAAAAAAAAAAAAAGAAGAGGAAATTGTCATGCTTCAAACTTAAGTCGATCGCTTAACATCGCATACATCCTCCTTGGCTCATTCTCGTCCTCGTCGAAATCCACATTCTCATCAGCCCCATCATATTATGAATTCTCATCTGAACAATCTTCATTTGGAGAGTTTGGCTCCTCCACATATGTTACATCCATATCATCCTCTTCAGATAGCATTCATATCAAATAAAACAGCTGGCTAAATTGGAGCAGCATCAAGACGATGTCTTCCTTTCTTTCTTGCACAATTAGTAGTTGCTTTCATTCTTTTCAAGAATGATCTGATCATAGTTTGCCTCTATTCTTCTACCATCATATTTGTCTAAATTCTCAAACAGATGAAGATTTGTATGGTTGTAAACCAATTTTTCAGCATTAGAAGAAAGAAGTTTATTCCTCTTCTCAAGAATAATACCGAGATATGAACTCCAATTATGCTCACAAGGATCAAGCATAAGTCCCTTTGCCCCAATACCACATCGTTAACGCCCTCAATTCCGAGAGAGATCCTTCATAATTCTGCCACCATTGCAAGGGTGTTAGCATCTCGGACATCATCTTAGCAACAGGCAAGTTATGGTATAGCCCGTTGCTTACGAGATTTCTAAACTCCGCAAGTAATTGTGTCACCAATTTGGCTTGGAGTGTAACATCACCTCTTGTGTACCTAATGAAAAATTGATATTGTTACACAACTTAGAGCGGTGATAGAAAATTGATAAACAATAGAAATAACAAATGTGTACCTTTGGAAGAAAATTCCACAAATCTTTCATCAACCCATCATCATATAAAGCATCCGCATGAACTCCCTCTCTCAAATAAAGGCTCACTAAGTATCATACTCCATGCAATGGAGAATGCAGCATTGTCCATCTTGGAACCAATCCTCGCGGTTTTCCATCATTCAATCTATGATTGCTTGAATTTTTGAAGGTTACACATTATTTTTCATCTCATTAAGGACCTCAACCAAAATGATCCATGCACCTCATAAATTAACCCCATAGTAGAACTTTCCCTATCAGCCAACCTCAAGACTTTCAAAGAGAGTGAGGATATAAACTATCTCCTTAGCCCCGGTAAAATTCAGCTTCTAATCAAGCGCATAATTTCCCGACTAACTATTTAGCTCTTTGAATGCTTCCAATTACTCCATTCATAGCTTATAATCATCTTTACCAATGCCTTCTCAACATCCTCGCTTACCAATTGTTCTAATACTATGAACATATATACAAACCTAGTTGCCGCTGGTTTAAGTAAAGACCTCTTGCAGAATTTATTCTATAACGATACACCTGACTCCTTTTTCTTGATAAAGGTCCTATCTTCTCTGCTCCCTGTATTGATGGTCTTCCAATGTCCTCAAATACGAGATCTAAGCAATAACATGCACACCTTGTATAAAATATGGAGGGAACTCCTCCTCCAATATTTCACCAGCTTTAACACAATTGGAGCCATTATCCGTGATCACTTGCACAATATTCTCAGCACCAACTTCGTCAACAATCTTTTTCAACTCAGCATACAAAAAACGAGCATCTTTTTCTTACCACTAGTATCCACGGATTTTAAGAACACAAAACCATAACAATTTGATGGAACAAGATTAATAATAAGCATTTCTAACATCAGACCAACCATCCGAGCAAATAGACCTCTTCTAGGTATCCATCACGGGCTTAATTCTTGTTTGCACATCTGTATATTCAGCTTTCAAATATTTTCCCTTCAAATCTCCAAAGCTTAAGAGCTGGTATCCTTCTCCAGCTTTAGCAACAGCCTTACAAAAGTCTTAAAAAACCTTGGATCGAGCAACATTGTAGGCAATTCTACCCACCCATAGAATACTTTTTCACAGCTTCATCTCGCTTTGTTCATCATTGAATGCCTAAAAGGTTTCATAACAAAATCTCCACCGCTATTATCTTCTTTGTCGCCTTGTGCTAAAACATTATTATCATAAACAGAGGATAAAGAAGGATGTTTATATGCGATTAAGGCAAGTAAGAATGTGCAATGATATATCAAGCAAATCAAATAAATAAAGCAACTAGAAAAACATAAAGAACTCACCTGAAACTTGTAAAGACGCATCACCCGCATCCAAAAGCCCATGATTATTTCGAACCTCCTATATGACTAATCTAGCCTCATCTACATCAAATGTAGGATCATTATCTCTTCTTTTTTAACTCCTTGCCTTCTTGGATCTTTTTTCATCTCCTAAAAACATCAGCCAGTGCTCTTTCACACTTTGCAACCAGCTGCCACCCTTTCCAAGCTATGTGTGCACGGGATTCTATCAAGACCTCCTCGGCCCAAGAATGCCCGTAATATCCGCGACTTACATCGGTAGATCGTTTAAGACATCATTTCTAACGAAGATTAAAGAGAATGTAGATTTTTAAGAGAAATTCTTTAAAGAGATGTAAAACAATCAGAATAAGATGAATTGGGAATACACAAAAGGAAGTTCAATGTTTGCTTGTTCACATTAAACGTGACAAAAGGCAAGAGTTTACATCAAACATGACAACAAAGCAATGATTTTACAATTTTGTTTGGTTGTTATATGCCCACAATCTAAACATTATCTGAACAGATGACAACATGCTCAAATAGTGTCAGATACTTGAAAATTCTAGATTGAGGGTATAAGAACAAAAAGCCAAAACCATACCTCTTTGGAATTGATTGATGATAGCAATGGATATCAAATTATTGCCGCCTTCAGAATAAATGTTTCCTGCTGCCAGATTGCCTAGATTTCAAGAACATTTGCTCAGCAGCTCAGCAGGAAGAATAGACGGGCTCGTGCCTTTGTTGTCGAATCAGAGGAATGGTCGCGCTTTTGATGACAACCGGACTCGTGGGAAACGATAAACAGGTAAGTTCGGCCCTTTTATCTAGTTTAACTCTTTCTCCCCGAAGTCCGCCTATATCCTAAAAAGCAAAACCATTTTCCCTCTCCTGCTGGCCACCGCAGGGCTCGAGCCCTTTTCGCCTCTCGCTTTTCACCTTTTGGGCAGTCGGCAGCAGGACACCAAAAATCCGCAACAATCAGGCAATGTGGGAGAGAAACGACGCTTTTTGCCAAAGCAAGAAGCAATGTGATATCCATTGCCTTTCCAAACAAGGTATGGTTCAGCTTTTTTGTTTGCTGTTATATGCCCTCAATCCAGAATTTCCAAGTATCTGGCACTGTGTGGGCATGTCGTGTTGACATGAACACCTGTAAAATCATTGCCCTGTTGTCATGTTTGATGTGAAATCTTGTCTTGTTGTCATGTTTAATGTGAACAAGCAAACTGAACTTCCTTATTCCCAATTCATCTTAACAATAACTATTCTGATTGCTTTACATTTCTCTTAAAGAATTAGAAGCCTCTACATTTTCTTTTTTAATCTTACGTAGAATTGATATCTTAACTTTTAGAATTGACTCTTAGAATTGATGTCTTAACTCTTAGCGTTCCTTTTTATTTTTAAGTTGATGTATTAAAATTGCTCTTTGCTTCTTGTTTCGAAATTTCCTTCTTGTAAAGCTTCCTTCTTTCTAAAGCTTTCCATTATTAATTCGAATAGAACAAAATATAAAGCTATGACATGAAATAGAAAAAAAGATATAAAAAGACATAATTATGATTCTCATGTAATTTTGACTCAATTTATGATCTATTGTAGAACTTAATGGGGAAGGGACCAGGCCCAGAGTGGAAACATGTTATTATTGTGCACAAAACTTCTACTGGAGGACAGTACCGATATAAGTGCAGATATTGCGAGCATTCTTGGACAGGAGGTGCTGATAAAATCTGTGCACATATAACTGGAAAGGGTGGCATTGGAGTTGCAAAGTGTGAAAAAGCACGTGCTGATGTTTTTAGGGAGATGGAGAAGATCCAAGAAGGCAAGGAGTTAAATAAAGAAAGAGCTAATGATTCTACATTCAATGTAGATGAGGCTAGATTAGCCATACAGAGGTTCGAAATGAATCATGAGCTTCCCGCTCTAGAGGTGATGCATCTTTACAAGTTTCAGGTGAGTTCTTTTCTATTGGCTTTATTTATTTGATTTGCTTCGATATATCATTGCACATTCTTACTTGCATATGCCTTATCACATGTGGGCGGTCTTTCTTTATCCTCTGTTTATGATAACAATGTTTCGCGCAAGAGGTGACAAGAAGATAGTGCCTTAGGGTGGAGATTTTATTGTGAAGCTTTTAGGCATTCAATGAGGAACAAAGCAGATGAAGCACAACGAGGACTATTCTATGGTTGTGGAATTGCCTACAATGTTGCTCGATCCAAGGTTTTTAAAGACTTTTGTAAGGTTGTTGCTAAAGCTGGAGAAGGATACCAGCCTCTAACCTTTGGAGATTTGAAGGGGCAACATTTGAAAGCTGAATATACAGATGTGCAAACAAGATGTAAGCCCGTGATGGATACTTGAAAGAGATACGGTGTATTTATTTGCTCGGATGGTTGGTCTGATGTTAGGGAAAGACCTATTATTAATTTTGTTGCATCAAACTGTTATGGTTCTATGTTCTTAAAATTCGAAGATGCTAGTAGTAAGAAAAAAGATGCTCGTTTTTTGTATGCTGAGTTGAAAAAAGTTGTTGACGAAGTTGGTGTTGAGAATATTGTGCAAATGATAATGGATAATGGCTCCAATTGTGTTCAAGCTAGTGAAATTTTTTTTTTTTTTTTTTTTTTTTGGAGGCAAGGTGTGACTTCTATTCATATTTAAAGATTACATAAATAGGACATATACCATAGGAGGTATATCAGTAGGAAAAAAACACATTCCTAGTAGTAGGAATAGTGCCAAAATTCTGATCATAGTCAGATATAGAAAAACTTATGAAAGTATCAGAATCATAAACAGTTTGAAAGCTTCAAAGTAAAAGTTCTCATCAGGCATCCAAGAGGTCCACAAGACGGTCAAGATCCTCGCACTTCCTGTTTCGACCCAAGATATTCAGTACCTCATCCAACTTTGCCACCGGATAATTTAGAAATCCAGAGCAAGAGGACATGAGCCTCTCTCTTCGCACGCCACTTATGAAACAGTTCATGAAAAACGGCTTAAGGTTATTATGTCTCCAATTTTCCGACCTCTTGAGAATTCTCTTAAGAGCAGCTGCATGTATGACTTCTTGTTTTAGCTGAATGAAGATCTCCTCCTCTTCAATGCCATCCAGATTTGTGTCTTCATCATCCGAGTCCTGTGCTACTCCCATCCCCCTGTCAGCTGCTCCCCATCTATTCAGTCTCCTCATGGCATCTGTGTAACATGTCATCATCAGCAGTTAGATTAAGAACAAAGAAATCATAATTACCCTGAAATCTACCAAAGGCATTCCATCCTGTGTCATAATTCTTTCCCTTCAAGGACTTATGTGCCCATTCACAAGTATTGCTAATTCTGCCAAGAATGTTTGTTTTAGCCATATAATGTTGGGATTTTTGTTTTCCATAGCCACCCTGTTTCTGTGTTTCCAGACTGACCAGCAACCTATTGACCTTGTTGTACATAGAATTCTATTATCTGTGTTGAGGAACTCAATAAGTCCTCGATCACCAATTGTACCTTTATGAACTTGAGCTGACCAGTTCCAGAATTCCATTATCTTGTGACATTGGAACACATGGTTGGATGTTTCTATTTCACCACACCCCAATGGGCAATACTCTGACATATTAGAATCCATTTTATGTCTCTTGGAGTTGGCTGTTAGCCCTTGGTGTAAGATCAGCCACCTGAAGGTTTTGATTTTGTTTGCATTGTAACTTTTTCCATCCCTTTTGCATACATCCGCTAACATTTCTTCTTCACAAATCCCAAAGAAGAGTAGCCTTGGAAGGTTTGTGACTGATTAGGGCTTTGTATATCAGACTTACCGAGTATATTTCCTTACCTTTTAAATGCCACTGATTGGTAGTACTCAATAATTCATCCACATGTTTGATTTTCCCCATCACTGTATTGTATATCCATTTGTCTAGATTTGATCCTTTGGTTGACTCAGCTATTATTTCCCATGATTTCCACCCATGTGCTTCATCCGAGAGATCTCCAATCTTTCCCAAACCAGCCTGATTCCAATGTGATGTACTTCGAGGATGCATTAGTGCCGCATAATTATTTTCACGTCATTAACAATTCCCGGATGCCAAAAGAAATTAATGTCTTTGGCTTTTTGTGTCAATAATTGGAGGCTTATAGCAATGTAGAGGCCATATTCCAAGCCTGAAACATTCTCCTAAGGATGGAGGAGGTATTAGGGCAAGGATTAAATTGGAAGAATGCGTAATCGTGTAATTGATGTTTGAGGCTATGGCTACCAATGTGATAGGACTCTAAAACCCAAGACTCTTACCAATTTTTGGGCGGGGATGGGGAATTGTTTTGTATGGCTCTCCAAATCATCTTAGCAGCCGAGCTTGTGCTGTAGATATAAATCTTTGCATCCCATCCCCCATGTTTCTTGGGCTTGGTTAGATCATTCCATGCAACTTTATGGACTCGCCGGATGAATTTCCGATGACTGCTTCAATCTTCTTGTATGATGCTTTGTCCCCTATTACGTACCGAGGAGAAATATACATGAGAGCTACCTATAAAAAGATTTGCTATTTGAATTCTTCCCCGCTAAGGACAAGGAGGAGGAATATGATCCCAACTTCTTTTTGATCCTGGTCACAATTGGATCCCAAAGGCCTTTCAAAGTAGAGTTTAGTGCCGAGGGATACCTAATATGACAAAGACATGCATCTTTGCTTAACACTTTAATCCCTTGCATGGTTTTCTCTTCTAATCTAGAATAATGGCACTTTTATTTTTGTTCAAGCAAACTCAGAAACCAAACCAAACCTTTCCATAGCTGCTAGAAAATTTTGGAGACTTTCCCCTTCCTTCTTCAAAAAACAAAGGTGTCAATGAAGATATTGCATTATGGAAAAGTACCTTCCCCTTTTGGTAGTTGTAATGATTGAATATCTCCTTTGTCTTGCATTTGTAGCACTAATTTTGTGAGCACTTACAACAATAAAAAAAAAGGTAAGGGGCTAAAGGACAGCCCCTTGCCTTTACCCCTCTCCTATTTGGAATTTGTCGATGAGTTGCACCATTGACAATTAAAGCCGATGTTCTTTGTCGAATTGAATCCCAAGACTTTTTTAAACACCTTTTTTGATAGTCCCAGGTGGGCCATGGCTTTCTCCAAGAACTGCCAGCTAATAGTATCATATGCTCTTTTAAAATCCAACTTGAGCAATAGGCATTCCTGCTTGGACAGTTTGTTCCAATGTAGTCCTTCAGCAGCCCCAATGTAATTGTCAAGAATATGTCTTTGGGGGAGGAAAGTAGACTGACATGGATTTATGACATTTATAAGGCAAGTCTTTAATCTGTTAGCAAGGATCTTGGCTAATACCTTATAGGTGGTATTTGTCAAGGAGATTGGTCTCCAGTCAGCTATGTTTATTGGACTCCCCACTTTAGGAATCAAAGTGATTAGACCAGCATTAATTGTTGGGTGTAGAAACCTGGCTTGCCATGCACCCTGTATAAACTTTATGAAGTCATCCTTCATGATTTTCCAGAACTCAACATAGAATTCTGGTTGAAATCCATCTGGAACCGGGCTTTTCCCATGTGCCATTGACCTTAAAGTCTCAGCTATCTCCTTCTCTCCTGGAGTTTTCAACATATCCTTGTCTACTATTTCTGGTCCCTTGGGCAATTCCTTGAAAAAGTCCTCAATTACCTTACACTCTACTTCATAGTTGCTGAAGAGAGCTTGGTATTCTTTGTGGAAATATTTCTGAATCTCTGACTGGGACTCCAGGGACTTCCCTTGTTCATCCACCACCTCTAGTATTCCATTATTCAATATACGGCTCTTGGCTGTCCTAAAGAAGAAGGCTGATCCAGCATCATCCATCTCATTCACATATTTGCATTTGCTTCTAATAGCCAAACTTTTGGCTTCTTCCTCTTCAATCTTCTTGACCTTGATCTCCAATTCTGTCTCCTTTTCTTGCCACATCCTATTGTTTTTGTCTTGGAATAAAAACTGTCTAGTTTCTCTCATGGCCTCATAGACTTCCTGCTTCTCTTTTTTCTTTTTCCTATTCCACTCCTTTCCCCAAACTTTGACCCATTCTTTTATTTTCTTGAGATTTTGCACAAAAGCATTCATTGATTCAGTAAGGGTGACCCTAGGGAGCTGGTTATAGAAGGTTGTGAAGTCTTCACAAAACTTTTTGTTGTTCAACAACCCTGTGTTGAATTTGAAAGGTGTATTAAATCCTCCCTTTTGTGGAGTGGCCATACTCTCTAGAAACTGAGGAAAATGATCTGATATAGAATTACCAACATCAGAAGAGGTAATCATATTATCCCAATCTTCTAGACCATTATTACTTAGATAAAACCTGTCAAGCAAACAGAAGGTTCTATGCTCCCCTTTTCTTTTGTTACTCCAAGAGTATTGATGGGAGGAGGATGGAGGAATATATATGAAATTTTCTATCAATCTTTCCCATGCTCTTTTTTCTCCTTTGGTCATATTTAATTGCTTACCAAGCTTTTGATCCCAACTTGGTGTGTTGTTGAAATCTCCAGCCAAGAGCCAATTATTGTTTTGGTGTGCTTGTAACCAATTGTCCATTTGTGTCCCATCTTTGCTCTCTCTCTCTCTTTGGATCGGTTGAGGCATTATCGTTTATAATTCCAATTGCATTCTTCCCTTTCTTTAGAATGGCAAGTCCATCTTCCACTACTATCTTTATATTTTTTCCTCGCATTTGAAGCCTCTCCACACCATACTAATACCTCCCTTAGTGCCATCTGCAAGGGGGTCCGGGCCGGAGTCTCCATTAGGTATAATCGGTTTCCCAAATTTGATGCCTCAAATTACGGTAACCTGTGTTCTGTGCATTCAAAACAATGTGCGCTTTCATCTCCTTTAGTGCAATAAGCACCCTTTTCCTTTTGAGAGGACCTTTGACTCCTCTCAAATTCCATGTAACAACTTTCATTGGTGCGCCAATTTCTTTCTACCTTGACTTCTTAGATTCAAGGTGGGGCTATTATCGAGAAATGTACAACCTTAGCACTTTTCTTCTTTGTATGTGGGGTAAAAAAAAAAATTTTCATTTCCCCCACTTTTCCAATACTTAATTGGTTACCATTTGCTTTCGGATAATATATCTCTAGATGGACTTATTGGCCTACCTTCCATTTCTGGAACAGTTACCAGGCCATCTAGTTGAGGAGGTTCAGATGTAGTTAAAAGTCTGTTTGTTCCCCGACCCCCGATGAATCAATGTCCCCCTTTTGGTGTAAAGTATTTATCCTCATCCACGTCCTTGGTCTTCTGATTTTCAATAACTCCAGTCAAGATTTTCCCAGTTGGACTTAGTGGTCTATTGTTCACACTTTCCAGGCCATCTAGTTTAGATGGGCTTAATGGTCTAATGTCAACAATTCCCAGGCCTCCTGGGGCTGTAATGTCCCTTTTCCTTGGTGTAAAGAAGTCCTCTTCATTGTCTCCTCTATTTCCATCAACATTCCTGTTGTCTAATGGACTTATTGGCCTATTGACAAGGTCAATTTCCAGGCCATTAGACTGCATTTCCTCTGGCTGACTATTATTAACCACCTCCTGGCCCATGGGACTTATAGGATCTGTGGTCTCACTTGAGGAAAAAATGATCTCCTCAGTTCCCTTGTCTATGCTTTCCTCCTCACTGCTATCAAATTCCATTGGGGATTTGGTAAAAAATCTAAATTTACCCTCATGTTCTTCATTGATAAGAGAGGTCATGAGAGTATTAGTCATGGGAGTATTTGGCTGAAGGAGAGAGATTCTGATACGGTTGGGAAAAGGTTCGCAGGGTTGGGCGATTAGGGTTGGCGCCCTAGGTAAGTGGCGTTTGGCTATGGAGGGCTAAGGGGGCCTGGTATGGACAGCAGGGGCGGCATGTGAGTGGCAACATGGATTGTAACGAGAAAGAGGGACAGATTGGGAATGGAAATAGGAAACTTGGGTCTCGAACAGAGGGTCCAGAAGTGGGACCTATGCAGGGTATACAGGGGACAGGATGTACGGATGGAAAGAATAATGTAAAGGATAATGGTGGTAAAGGATTTGGCGGGGCAAGGTATTGGGGGCATGGGGAATGAAAATCTAGGCCTGTTATGAATGAACTTTTTTCGAGAGATGTCACATCCCATGCAAGGCCAATTAGTGGAAATGATAAAGACTTTGACAGGACAAGGAGTGCAGAGAAACGAAAAGCCATTCTTTGTCTGTGGAGATTGGCTAATTCCTACCATGGCAGAGAGCTCGGCAAGAAGAACCAGATCTCAAACCATCTCTCCGATCCAAATGCAAAGTCAACTGGTGCAGCCCATTCTAGATGAAGTTAATCGGGAACAGAGAAGAATGTTGCGAAGCGTGAGTACGTAATCAAGCCGGAATTCAGAGGTATTCCTTCCTAAAGCATGATTTTGTTCCTAATGTGATTAAAGGTTCAATCGAGAGGAGTTCCGGTGCATTAGGCATGAAGGTGTTAAACTCTGTGATATCAGAATGGAACTAATTAAGATGGGAAAACATGTGAGTATTACGAGTATGTACTGGCTTGATTTTCCCTTCTTTGTAGTTGAATCTTGGTGATACAAGGACGGTTCAATTCTTACTAAAGAAGGGACCATATTCAAAGCCAACACCCAATTCTACTTTCAAAAGTGGAATGCAAAATTCACCCCAAATGATCTTAAAGTGTTATTCCATCCAGCATCATGCTCGGTACAGGGTCTTAGTCCTATTTATTGGCATGAGTACATATTCAAGAAATTCTCTGGGATAGGGAATATATAGGATGGGAGGCAATCCGAGGAAAGGGGCCCGAGAATATGGGTCCAACTGGATATCCTCAAGGATATCCCCAAAGAGCTGAATTACAAAGACTATTATGGGGAAGAAAAAGTGTTAAAACTGCAATGGTCTGGTTTGCCCATTCCATGTGGAATTTGTGGATTGAGACTACATGGAGGGGGAGTTTGTCGGGGTCAAAGAGTTCAAAAACCTGAAGCTATCCCTGGGGAAAAACAGCAACAGAAACAAAATGTCTCGGCAATTCCTAAGGAAAATTGGACTCCGGTTGGGAAGAAATGTTGGAGTTGTTCCCCTCCATATTTTATACAAGGTGTGCATGTCATTGCTATTTGAGGACATTGGAAGATTAGAGTGGGTTCTTCCATCAGTACAAGGAGCAGAGAAGATAGTGACCTTTATCAAGAAAAAGGAGTCAGGCGCATTCTTATGGAATAAATTCTACAAGACGTCTTTACTTAAACCAGCGGCCACTAGGTTTGCATATATGTTCATAGTATTGGAACAATTGGTAAGCGAGAATATTGAGAAGGCATTGGTAAAGATGATCGTGAGCGATGAATGGAGTAATTAGAAGCATCAAGAACTTTCGTTGGTCAGGAAGTGTATGCTTTGATTAGAAGCGCTGGATTTTTTACAGACTTTAAGGAGATAGTTTATATCCTCACTCCTATACTGAAAGTCTTGAAGGTTCTACTATGGGGTTAATTTATGAGTATGAATCATTTGGTTGAGGTCCTTAATGAGATGAAAAGTAAAGTGCAACCTTCAAAAATTCAAGCAATCATAGATTGTATGATAGAAGAGCACGAGGGATTGGTTCCGAGATGGACAATGCTGGATTCTCCATTGCATGAAGTAGGATACTTAGTGAACCCTTTATTTCGATAGGGAGTTCATGCGGATGCGTTATATGACGATGGGTTGATGAAAGATTTGAGGAATTTTCTTCCAACGTACACATTTGTTATTTCTATTGTTTGTCATTTTTCTATATCGCTGCTCTAACTAGTTGTGTAATAATATCAATTTTCATTGGTACACAAGAGGTGATGTTACACTCCAAACCAAATTAATGACACAACTAATGGAGTTTAGAAATCCCTTGGGCAACGGGTTGCACCAGAACTTGCATGCTGCTAAAATAAGATCCGAGATGCTAACACCCTTGAAATGGTGGCAGAATTATAGAGGATTTCTCCCAGAATTGAGGACGTTAGCGATGCGAGTATTGAGGAAAGGGACTTGTAGCAGCCCTTGCGAACGCAATTGGAGTCATATGCTTATATTATTACTAAGAAGAGGAATAGGCTTCTTTTCTCTAATGCTGAAAAATTGGTTTACATCCATACAAATCTTCATCTGCTTGAGAATTTAGACAAACATGATGGCAGAAGAATAGAGGCAAACTATGCTCATATCATTCTTGAAAAGAATGAGACACGGCTACTAATTGTGCAAGAAAGAGTGGAAGACATCGTGCAAAATGTTGCTCCAATTCAACCAGCTGTTTTATTTGATATGAATGTTTTATCTGAAGAGGATGATGAGAATGTAACATACGTGGAGGAGCCAGACTCTCCAAATGAAGATTGTTCAGATGAGAATTTACAATATGATGGGGCTGATAAGAATGTGGATTTCGACGAGGACAAGGATGAGCCAAGGAGGATGCGCAGTATTAGCGATCTGACTTGAGTTTGAAGCATGACAATTTCTTTTTCTTTTTTTTTTCTTTTTTTTTTGATTATTATTTGCTTCTTTGGGTTCACATGGGCCAAGTCACGAAGGGTTGGCTTAAAAGGCGATGAACTTGGGCTGAGGCAAAAATTTCAGCTCCGTTTTGGAAAATCAGCCCTCGCGAAGATCCAACTTGCATACGGCCAGTATTGAATTTTTGTCGGTGTTGACTCGCTAGAACTTCGGTCTGAGTCCTTCTCTTCTTCATGTGAACCACCCATATAGCAGTTGTTAGCAGTCTACATTCCTTCGGAAGACAATACATTGCCACAAACAGCTGCTGCTCAATTTACTTGACGGGATGAACGTCAGACCATGTCTCCCAGGCATTATTAAATTTTATTTTATGCATGCGTAATGAGGACCAGAGTTCGTAAAAAGCTCAAGTTATATCATATGCCTGTTTGGTGCATAGAATGCCATTTCATTAGAGTATTCAAGATCATCATTTCATATCTGCAATTCAAAATTCGAAATACCTACTTTAGTTACAATAAAAGCAAAGAAATGATTGTCTTCCAAAGCAAAATAGGTTCTGCAGTACATACATAGGACGTTGGTCATTTATTGTATTCATGTTGCGCAATTCCCAATAGATTCTTCGCATGGTGTATACTTTCTGGCATACATATATGTCAAGAAAGTAAAATATATAATTTACCTATATGAGGTGAATCAGCATAGGCTTGCAGTGCATCTGACGGCGCTACATCAATTGCTGAGATTGAATAATGGCTGGGTTAAAAGTGATTCCAAAGAGGTAGAAGGCATGTCATGCTTGGGATGGAACGGAACATTTTTATGAACGGTGACCTCGAAAGAACAAGTACGGTCAGGTCTCAGTATGGAACGAAACAGTCTTTTTTGAAAAACCACTTAAAATTATCAGAAAGATCATAATCTATCAGAATATGGCATCCATATGATAATTCATATGAATAAAGCTTTAACACATCAATTCTTTGAGATTGAGCGATGGCGGATTAAAAGTGATTCGAAAGAGGTAGAAAGTATACATGTCATACTTGGGATAGAACGGAACATTTTTTATGAATGGTGACCTCGAAAAGAGCAATGCACGGTCAAGTCTCGATTATGGAGCTAAAGCGGTCTTTTTGAAAAACCACCTAAAATTATCGAAAGATCATAATCTACGAATATGGCATCCAAATATGATAATTCATATGAATAAAGCTTTAAAATTTAAAAACAACTTAAGAATTAACATAATATGCAATAATGAATGTTTGTAGAAGTGATTTAAGCAACAATTCATAGACTAACATAAAAAGCTTGGGCTTAAGAAATACAAACCATTTCATGTTCGTACTAGCACTTATGATCTCAAATTACTATTGAAGCATCCATTGGATAAGCGCATCACCAAGAACCTGAAGGCATATTAAATTGACACAAAGCAAATTAAGCTTCCATAAACAAATAATGGCAAGCAAGATATTTACTCAATACATAGAAGCCACGCTACGTGTTCGTGATCGTATCCTACGAAGAACTTCAAGTTCTTCTGCTTCTGCTTCTTCGATATCATTGTCAATTTCGTTCTCTGCATGATTATCCTCCTCTTCAACACTGTTGTTTGCTTCATTGTTCTTGTCAGCATTCTCAAAACCAAAATCCATAACAGTCGGATAATCATGGTTAGATTCTTCTCCATCTGAAAGTTCTTGGAAATCTTCTTCTTGAGCACTTAGAAGATCATCTTCGTCTTCCTCATCATTTTCTTCATTGTCCATCCACCCAAGAGATACCAGATACTTTTTTGAAACTGGATTCATTGTCTTTGTTATCAATTGCAAATTAGAACTCACAAACACAAGATCATTCAATCTTTGGACTCCAAGCCGCTTGCGTTTCTTGCTATGAATATGACAAAATCTACTAAAAATTTGTTCTATAGGAGAAGAAGCTGCATTTTGGCTCACGATCCAAGTTGCCAATGTCTGCAATAGTGGAGTAGAAGACCCATAATTTTTCCACCACTTCACAACATCAATGTGCTTCATATCATCCATAGCATCGTTACTAAGAAAGGAACCTTCTAGATTCCTGTACATGCGCAACTCCGCTCTTATTTTTCGCCGCTCCTCCTTATCAGGAACTAGCCTCATTAATGTATTAGACCAGCCCTGAGAAACTTCATTGTCCTTCTCTTGTTTTGAATCATGAAACTCCGAATCAAGGACAAATGCGGCACAATGCATATCAAAATGATAGGCTGTCCACCTGCTAGTGCATATCTCTTCCAAATCTCTTCCACCTGCAATCTTATTTTAATGATTTGGAAAAGATATGCACTAGCAGTGAACAACCTATCATTGGATTATGCATTGTGCGCATTTGTCCTGATGATCAGTTTCATGATTCAAACAAGAGAAGGACAATGGGGTTTCTCAAGGCTGGTCTAATACATTAATGAGGCTAGTTCCCCATAAGGAGGAGCGCTAAAAATAAGATGAGTTATGCATGTGAATCTAGAAGGTTCCTTTCTTAGTAACGATGCTATGGATGATATGAAGCACATTGATGTCGGGATGGTGGAAAAATTATGGGTCTTCTACTCCACTACTGCAGACATTGGCAACTCTGGATCGTAAGCCAAAATGCAGCTTCTTCTCTCGCGGGACGCCAAATCTTTAGTAGATTTGGTCATATTCATAGCAAGAAACGCAAGCGGCTTAAAATCCAAAGATTGAATGATCTGTGTTTGTGAGTTCCAATTTGCAATTGATAACAAAGACAATGAATCCGGGCCAAAAAAATATCCCAGATTCTTGGGTGGATGGACGGCGAAGAAAATAATGAGAATGATCTTCCAAGTGCTCAAGAAGAATATTTCCAAGAACTTTCAGTTGGAGAAGAATCTAACCATAATTATTCGACTGTTATGGATTTTGGTTTGAGAATGCTGACAAGAACAATAAAGCAAACAACAGTGTTGAAGAGGAGGATAATCATGCGTAGAACTAAATTGACAATGATATCGGCAGCGTAAGATGAACTTGAAGTTGTTCAGAGGATTTATCATTTAACACATAGCGTGGCTTCTATGTATTGAGTAAGTATCTTGCTTGTCATTATTTGTTTATGGAAGATTAATTTGCTTTCAATTTAATATGCCTTCAGGTTCTTGGTGGTGCGCTTATGCTTCAAGAGTAATTTGAGATCATAAGTGCTAGTATGAACATGAAATAATTTGTATTTCTTAAGCCCAAACTTTTTATGTTAGTCTATGAATTGTTGCTTAAATCACTTCTACAAACATTCATTATTGCATATTTTTAATTCTTAAGTTGTTTTTGGATTTTAAAGCTTTATTCATATGAATTATCATATTTGGATGCCATATTCTGATAAATTATGATCTTTCTGATAATTTTAAGTGATTTTTCAAAAAAAACCGCTCCGTTCCATACTGAGACATGACCATACCCGTTCTTTTGAGGTCAACGTTCCGTTCTATCCCAAGTATGATGCAATGCCGATTGTTCATGATAGTCGAGGCGTCACCGCTCTTTTCGTATGTAGCATGAGAGCATGTGAACTGAAATTTCAGGATGAGTTAGATAGGCAAACGAGATGAAGAGATGCAATGACAGAGGTGTTTAAATTGTATGAAATGTTTTATTGTGCTTCTATGAAATATGGAAGAGGAAAATAATAGGACCATACAGGCAATCTCTTTGTGGATGTCATCTTACACATAATTTTATAAATGCCGGTCCCCCGGCAATACTAGCAATGCGGGTAGCAAGTTAGCTTAAATTGCTAAAAACATGCGAAACAAGGAACTAAAGAGAAATAGTTAAGGAAATCAATAGGTAAGAAGCTCCATTGAGCATATATTGTGTTCGGTTAAAAAGCTGAAAGAGCGCAATGATGTTAATCGACTTCAAGATTTTTATAACAAAGCAAAAGTCTTAGAATGAAATCAATCAACAAAAGTTCACAAAGTCCGACCTTTTATGGCTAAGCTCTCCACCCAAGCTGGGCTGTTCCAGGAGCGTAAAGTTCCAGGAGAAAGGCAGAATATATAGGTGAAACACAAATTCACACTAAAGAATCCTCTTTAGCAATTCTCAAATTTAGAAAGAGGCTATGAAATTGGGGAACCACAATTTCTCAAAAGGCGCCCAAGATTTAGCTGAAAGAATTCACAAACTGGCTACCCTGCAAAGAAACTGAATGGCTTAAGAATTAGTAAAATAAGGGAATTCTCTGAGGAAGGCAAGCTAAACCAAGTTTAGAAGCCGGATATGCATTGGCGAGAAGAGTGTCGTGTTGGTCCTAAAGCTATTGTAGCAATGTAGATAGATGTCGAGGTCTGCGGGGGTTGATCGTTCAAATGTCGTTAAGGGAGGGTGCCCGGTGATGGCACACTTAAGAGCAAAATGGTCCGATGAAAGCTCTTATTTGCTCGGATGAGGACAAGCTATGGCTCATTTCAATCTCCTAGAGTTGCTCTTTCCAACTCACTCCGATGCCCTGTAGCAAAAGTAGCAAAAGTTATGAGGCCCTAAACTGACCCCCCTTTTTGCCCAACATGGCACAGTTAGGTGTCCTGGCGTTTGTTTTTAGTCCCAACAAGCTCAGAATGAGACATATGAATCGTCAAATTAAAGGTTTGACTGAGCTCTTTGCAATGGTGTTGGTCTGTTTGCAAAATGCCTCCCTGAAAAAAAAAAGTTTTTATTAAATATGAAAATAGCAAACCGAAAGATCCACGGCCATCAAATCAAAAGTCAAAAGAAAGCTCAAATGGGAAGATCCTGCCGTTAAAGTGTGCCATAAAGGTCGCCATGTTAGGCCCCCGTTTCGATACAGGGCACCCTTCCTTATTGTCATGTCCGTTGTCAAAATTTGTTGCCTTCCTCTCAATGTCTCGCTGCTGCCTTCTTATATAATTTTATAAAAGGCCGTAGTCCACCTTTTCTTAAAATATCCCTTATCACTTTATAGATAGATAAAGGCTTTATTTATTTTAAACCTTAGACCTTTTTCCTTTGACCTTTATGTTAACCTTAGGAAACCACTTACACACTTAGTTTTTAATCAAGACTTTAAATGTTTGGTCTTTCTCTCTCTTTCTCATGCTCTACAGCCGCTCCCCCGAGCACCACCATATCAGATGTAATGTTGCATGCGCAGATGCATGTATTAATTGTATGAAGCGTTAAGCGTCATAGCCATTGTGTGTCTTGTTTGTATTAAATGAGGACTAAGCAAGCAGTGGAGACATCCCCGCATGCCCTTCAAGATGTTTAAGCAATCAACAATTATTATAAAGCTCCATTGGATGGCTGGCTTGGTAGAGGTGAACGGAATCCTATACAAACAATATAAAAAAGCTCATTACTACCAGTTTTAGTAGTAATGCTTACTGTTCTTGTACCCAACTGGAAAACAATTGCGTCAGAGAATGCTAGATCAGCATACCTGTGAACGGAGTAATGTATGGTGGAAAACTGCAATTGGGTCGGGGAATGCTAGATCACCATCTTGGTGAGCGAAAGTAATGTATGGTCACATCTGGTTTGTATGATGCATTTATGGTTATATATGATAGTTGAATAGATTATTAGCCATGTGGAAGAACATGTGCACTTGCCTAAATTAGATGGCTTTTTCATTTAGTGAGGATGGTGGGTTTCTATTTGTGTAAGTGGATGATGTTATATATGCCAGGAAGTCCTCCTAATTTTAGTAAATTGTTAGGCAAAGTGGCCCATATGATCAGGTTGATGGAAACTATGCAACAGCATTGAGGATAACTAAGCAGTGTGAAGAGATGATATGAAGATCAACAAAAGGGATGGAAAGGAGGGAATCAAACATAGGCAAGCAAAGTAGGGATTACGAGGGCCATGGGGCGGTGCAAATATGAATAATAGACGTCAATTGCAAGAGATGGTAATGATTGCATGTTTGAGTTTCTCATGTGTGAAAATAAGTTTGCTGCGCAATTGACAAGGCTCCATTGTTTGTTACTGTAATCGACACAAAAGGCAGGGTTGGTGCGATGAGCAAGGAAGGTATGTGTATAATTATGGTAATCCTGTGGCGAAGTTTTCTACATGAGATGAAGTTTATGTTTAGGATTGTGAGCAATCAAGGAAGGCACCATTTTGACAAATAACAAAGGGCAAAAGCGAGAGACCGAAGGTGGTATAGAATGGACATAGTATTTGCTGATGTGGATGTAACCTTAGGAGCGAGTTGGATAGGCTGCAATGGCTGCTTGGTATTCTAGATCTCCAAAGATCCCGCAGCAATTTCCATTACACAT
>JAJEKV010000737.1:0-100351 GCA_021234155.1 Isoetes taiwanensis
AGGATTAAGTTAGCTATACTAATTTACAATTATTAAAGATAATAACCTACATTTTAAGGGATTGTATTATTAACAAAGAATAATTAAGCTAAATACCACCCCTTAGGAGGCGCCACCCACCAGCCAAACTCGGTTAGCCGGCATAGTGAATACTATTTTGGACCAATAGGGTGGATCACCACCCCCCATATCACCATGATGGGCACAGGCGCCTACCTTGTAATGATTGGTGGCGCGCCTTGCGTCAGTGAGCCGCCAGGTTTGAGGAAGGATCGTGCAAGCGATGCTTAAGGTCAAAGCGGGGAATACAGTGGGTGGCTAGTGTAAATTTGATATTATAGGAGTACGCCTTTTAGATACAGTTGTATTGTCTTTGTTTGTTCTCATGTTTTACTCGTGGAGCTAACCCTTGGTTGTAAGGTAAGTTCTCTTTATATTACGATTGGTTTTGCTCTTAAAGGATGATTGATAGTTCTTTGCGTGATATTACTCTTGGAAGCGGGGGAATTAAGGGGGAGTGAGAGACCTCCCAGCTCATGTATGATAGTATGCTCCTAGATAGCGCCCGTGTATTCCCATTAGATGCTATGATGTGTACAAGAGACCACCCTGGGGTCGATGCAGGTCGGCTTAGCACCGCAGAAGGACATGTGGGGTGGTGAAGGGGGGGTGGGGCCCGCACCGAACATAAAAGGCTCCCCGACCTCCTACGTTGGTCTAGGCCTGATAGTCGGTCACGAGGGCCGGTATGGGTCCTGACACTGGTGGTAGAGGTGGTGGACCAGATGGGGCACCTTGCACTTTGAGTAGATTTAGGGTGAGGCCTGCGGGACAACGGGGTCACGATGCGACGTATTCTCTAGCTCACCCATGGAACCACCGGGTGATCCTCGAAGGGGACGCCTCGACCCGCCCATCTGACCGCGCTATGAACCCCGGAGTAGACTCAAAAGGGTGATACCTTGAGTTTATGTTTCCGAAGGCTATAGCCAAGCCATAGCTGAATCGACCCATTTTGCAAAGTGTGCAGGGAGGGGGCGGATGGAGTGGACAACCTTAGCCAATGTTCTATGCCAGCCAACGCCATGTCAAGATTCGGGTCTCGCCGATCTCTTGAGACCTAGCGGGCGATCGATCCTCCTCGGAGTCTCGAGCCACGGGGTAGAACCATGAGTTTGGGGTGTTTTCTTAGGTTTAGATACATATTCTTTGCCGCTGGTACTTGATGGATGCGCCACCCTTCGTGGTGGTTATTTATATATGACGGCGCCGTGTGCTAACCCTTGTATTCACGCTTCCCGACGAGGAGCCCATTGAAGGCGTAATGAATGACCCTCTGTGCCCTTCACTTGAGCATCTTATTATAGATGGCCCGAAGTTAGACGGGGGGTTCACCCCCATGGCGAATTGGTCGCCATGGGAGGAAAAGTCCTGTATGTATCGTCTGAGGGCCGATATGTTCGTGGAGCGCCACAATCATTGAAGATTGAGTAGTGCCGGTATCCCAGCAAGCCGGGTATCCTGTCCCGCATGCTCCCATGTTTCCAGTATGAGGAAGATGAGATCCATGTGCGAAAGAATCGAGTTAAGACTATCTCCCTTTTGCCATGGGAAGCCCCGACAATTCCAGAGAGACCATGCGGAGGCACAATTCCTATTTGTTGGCAGGGGCAGCGGGTGGAGATTCAGTGGCAACAGCAGAAGGGGGGGTGGCAGGATGAATATGTTACTCATGTAATCTATAGATGATATAAGGTTTGCAAGTCGCAAATTTAGAAGACAATTGGCTTTATTGTTGTTGGCATTGGAGGATCATATTTAAATCGCCTTCCCAACAACACCTTTTCAATATTCCATTTCGCTTGAAAATCGTGGGCATTGACCTCCCAAGTGCTGCCTTGATTAATCATATTTTTCTTTTGGTTGCTATTACACTCTTTTGTCGATTTTACAATCTGAACTATCTATAATATTTTGCAGGTCTTCTCTTTGCAAGTAATAGATGTTGATGTTATTGTTGTATGAACAAATGGCCTATTCCAATGAAAATATAGAACAGATTATGCATGAATGAAGTAATTTGCATCCAAATTAATAGTAATACTAAGTTGCATTAGTGAATTGTTTAGTCCTTGCTTGGTCTCGAGATCTTAATTAATTTGTTATTACTCATCGCACTGTGTATTGTAATCGAATTTGTCCTTGCTATTGGAAAAAATAAAATTGTTATTGACTATTAACAGATCTATGGATTAATTAATCAATACGTAGATTAGAGACTTGCATGGCTTGATGAGCTACAAGGTTAGATCTTCTACATGTTGGTAATTATTTTTGCAAGATACGACAACATGTCAAAATGTTTTTTAATACGATAGGACTCAAATTCAATCTTCTATGATGAAACATGTTTTGCGTGCGAATGTCATTTTTGGAACATATTCCCATCTATCTGCCAGTAAGTTGTCTCATTGATCTTTACTCATTTGCATTTATATGTCAAAGCTATATTATAGGTAGACTATCTCCAGTATATATTTCATATTTTCCGTATATTGGTCTCGCTTTTGCTTTAGAATTGTTCAATGTTTGATGTGCCTTTTTTGCTGTGCCATGGTTCTCTCCTTGTAAATCAGCCATTATTTATTTAGCCTCGCATTTACACTTTCCTTTGCAACAAATCCCCTTCATTTAACTGGAAATATATCTAGCTCCAAATGATCATTTTGAGACATCGGTGAACATATATATACTAGCAATCGTCCTCTGGATGAAATTTATTGAGCCTATTCATCTTGAAATCCTCGGTAACAGGATCAATCGATCATGAGCTTCATGTATGAAAGATATTTGTTTTACATCTCTATCCCTATGGTTAAACCGGGCATTGCAAAGTTAAGGCCTTCAATAAGGCCCTTTTTTTGGGGTTACCCCAAGGGACAAACGCTCAAAGAGGGTAGGTTTGTGGAATATTCCATGTATATGCTAGTGTATACCCAATTATACGATAATTGCTCCAAACCCATTATTTATCGTAAAATGGCGGTGGTTTCTATTGGGTGGATAGCCAATCTAGAAACCGGCTATCCGGAAAGGCAAAACCCATTCTTGCAAGCATATGAATCTGGACTTTGTCCCCACATTTCGAATTCGTATGAGACGTTACCACAAGTACTACTAAAGACTAGCTGGGATTTTCAAATCCATGGTGGCAAGAATGTTTTTGTGGAATTGAGATTGTTTTTGATGGGAATTTAAGGTACGAATCCACTCTTCATATGAATTATACTAGTTTAGAAAGTCGGGCATGGATTCCAATTGTTGACATAACCAAGTGCCAATAAAATGTTCAGAGGAATGGACTTGAAGGACTAGCTTTAAGTATTCTAACAAGATGAAGTTGTCTCATCTCAACAACCCTCTAACTATGGGTGGAATGATAGAAAAGCCCTTGTAAGACAAGAAAAATGCAAGACAATGGGATGAGGCCAGGTGCCTTTCACGCACTTGCTCCATTGAGAGCATGCAAACAATTTAAGGGACCTCCAAACTGGGCATGAAAATGCATCTTTGTTATTATTCAAGCGGTGACGGCGCAGTCCGGGTTGTGTAGCAGAGAGGGAAAATCTAGGGCCGTGGATTTGGTAGAGACAGTTTTCGAAAGGGGTATAGCTATACAACTTTCAAAGAATAGACATCAGTTGGACATGTTTGTGGCAACTACCTCGTAGGATATGTATGCCAAGTGTGGGTGCATGACCCACTTGGCGATGGATATTCGTCTCGATGACATGGAATGGGATGATATTTGGATATGTTGAGACGGGAAAGGAGACTTTGCCCTTACCCACGCTTTGGCGATTCACATTTCTCAGGTGACATGGAATGGGATGATATTTGGATATGTTGAGACAGGGAAAGGAGACTTTGCCCTTCAATTCTTTACACACATGCAAGATGAAGATATCACAATAGATGCACTAGCTTATATTGTTGCACTAAAGGCATGTGGCAGTTGTGTAAAGGAAGTAGTCAAGCAATGGAAGGGAAAATTGTGGGAAATGCATAACTTGGAAAAAGTTTTATCGATTCATTCACAACTTTCTAAGCATGGTTATGAAATTGACACTTTTGTGGGTGATACCTTGGTGGATATTTATGCCAAGTCTGGTAGTATGCTTCATGCTCATTTGGTATTTGGTGGGATGGTACATCACTCTTTGATCATCTGGAACATTATGATATTTGGGCACGTAGAAAACCATGAAGGAGAGTTGGTTCTGCAGTTATTTTATTGTATGAAGAATGAAGATTTTTCGCCAGATGCTCGAACATATGTTGCTGCACCACAGGCATGTGTTCGTTCTGCAGTAAAAGAATCGGACAAGCAACTAAATGTGGAGTTCCTTGAAAAGGGCATAGCCATTCATTCCCAACTTGCAAAGACCGGCCATGAGTTGGACATTTTTATGGCAAATGCTTTGTTGGAATATGTAGCATAATAACAGGGGGTTACTTTTAGATTTTTATACGCTTTTTCATATGGTTTTTCTATGATTTCGTTGTTGTATTCGTTGAGGTGTACTAAATAGTATTTCTAGAGTGCACCCTTTATGGGCCGTTGATTTTCGTTGGTTGGAAAAATCCGAGGGTTGTTGTCTTTCTCTGCATGTGTTTGTGCATGAACACTATGCAAGTGTGTGCATGTGCATGTGCACATGCATGTGCATGTGTGTGCATGTGCATGTTCATATGCATGTGCAAGTGCAAGTGCATGTGCATGTGTGCATGTGTGTGCATGTGTACTTGCCCTCTTGGATTCTTATTGCCGGAGTGGATTTTACTACCACGAGATGGATTTTTTGCTCACACTTACAAAGGTATTTGTTTTTTAATGTTTCTTCAGTTAGCATAATGTTTTTTTTACAAGGTATTGGTTTCCTGATTCTACAATGTAGTGCTGCAAAACCCCCTTTTGTTTCCTTCCTATGATTTGCTGCAGATTCAAGTTTAGGCCCTCGTTTTGCTTTCAACTCTTGGATATTTCTGGCTTCCGGATTGTTCATAGCAGCCAGCCTTTAGCTTCAATCAACAAACGGATTCTTATGCACACAATGCATCGGATTATTCCACTTCCCTTTTCCATGTCAATGCCAGATGATCAAACAAAGGGCCACAAGAATACATTTATATTGTAGGTTTGGAACTTTAATCGAATCGTAAGGTGAATCATGCATTACCTTTAAGCTAGAGATGGAGCATCCAAAATCATATGGATTGATAAACAATGGTGTCATTGTGAAAGAGAAATAGTTGTAGTGGAAGTAACAATATGTAGCATAATAACAGAGAGGGTTTTCTTTGTGTTGTAAACTTTATGACTTTTAGAATAATGGGATCAACTTCTATCTTTATGGTAACTTTTACTTATGTTCTATTTGTTTTATTGTGATCAAATTCAAGAGCTACAGGTGATGAAAGCCTCAAATGAATTCTAGTTTTTTTGGTTTGAATTCTAAAATTTTTGTCACAAGGGACGTCCCTAAGGCAAGGGGGCCAAAAAATTTTTTGCAACACAAACCATTAACATCCAACATATAAAATTAAATCCCCAACACATAACAACCATTGACATTAACAACCAACACATAACTACCATTGACATTAATTAACATAACCATTGGGTCCAACACATTTAAATTAAAATCCCCCTTAAACCCCCTTTGGTTTGGGTGCATATTCACAGGGGGGTGATTAGGGCCAGAGCGAGAGCCCTCATAATTGTATTTTGCACGTATGAAATCAACACCATATAGTATTCCGCTTTGAAATCTTATAGTATTTTTGCTTAATATTATTATACAAAGATAGCCCCACAAGCGAGGAACTTTACGCACGGTATAGATTAAGGAATAAGGGGTGAATATGCCTATATCTCGTTGTTGCGGAGTCACCCCCGTGGTGAATATGCACCCAAACCAAAGGGGGTTTAAGGGGGATTTTAATTTAAATGTGTTGGACCCAATGGTTATGTTAATTAATGTCAATGGTAGTGCGGTGTGTTGGTTGTTAATGTCAATGGTTGTTATGTGTTGGGGGATATATATGCTAAATGCTCAAGGATGGTGTCTGCTCATAGAATATTTAATAGGATGTCGCAAAACATCACGGCTACAACATGGAATTCCCGATATTACGGATAGTGGGGAGGCGATTTGCGCTATAAGTGCATGCGGAATGAAGGTTTTACCCGGATGCTCTAACTTATCCACTCAGTACTTAAGGGTATGCTAGCTCTATAGAAAAGAAGAGGCCAAGCAAGTGGGAGGGAAATTTGTGAAAATAGCTACCCACTCAAACAAAGCTAAGAGTGGGCATGATGTAGATATGTTTTTGGCATTATGTGGTGTGTATGCGAAATGTGGGAGCATGGTGCATGCTCGCCTTTGTTTTGACAACCTATTTGAACATGTCTATGGTAACATGGAACAACATGATATTTGGGTATGCAGAGAACGGTAAAAAGGTGAGTTAGCTCTTCAGTTATTCTAGTTTATGGGGGATAAATGTTTCAAACTAGTTGTTCTAACTTATGTTGCTGCCCTGAAAGCATGTGTCGGTTGTGCAGAAAAGGAAAGCAAGCAAATAGGGCAGCCATATTGTGAAAATACGTTGTCTTGAAAAAGGGTATTGAAAATAACAGGTGTGGGTCATGAGTTGGACACCTCCATTACAAATTGCATGTTGAGATGTACATCACATGCTACGCCCATCTTTAGTTTTAAGGAATTCTATGATGTTTGCTTATGCAAGAGAAAGGGAAGGAGACATTGTGCTACAATTGTTTGCAATCATGCAAGATGAGAAGGTTACACCCGGATGAGCAAACCTATATTCTTTGCTCTCAAAGCATGTGGTAGTTGCAATGAAAATGGCAAACAGGGGATGGACAACAGTAATAATAGGAGATGGCTATATCCATCCTTTTCTCATATTGTAAACAATGGGCATCAATTGAACATTTTGTTGCGAGCACAAAAAATGTGGGAGCATGATGCTTGCTCGTCAGATTTTTGATAGAATGATGTATCATGACGTGATATCATGGAATGCTATTGTATTTGGTTATGTTGATGGTGGAGAGGATGTATTATACTTTAAAGATTGTTTTCATGCGGTTTCATACCAAATGCTTGGACTTATGTTGTTGTTGAAGTCATGTGGTGGTTTAAAAAGAAAAGAAGAAAGCAAGCAAGTGGAGGAAAACCTTACGAAAATAAGTGTCTAGAGAAGGCTCTAACAATCCAGTCTCAGCTCCCAAAGACCAGTCATGGGTTCAACATTTTTGTGGGAAGCACTTTGGTTGATGTGTATGCCAAATGTGGCAACATGGAATTTGCTTGGTAGGAGTTTAACAAGATGATATATCATTCTATTTTAACATGGAATGCTATGATCTTTGGATACATAGAAATAGGGGATGGCAAATTGGCTCCACAATTGTTTACATATATGCAAGATGAAGGCTTCCTGCCAGACTCTCTAACTTATATTGTTGCACTGAAGGCATGTATTTGTTGTGTGGAGAGAAAAGGTAGAAAATATGGAAGAATAGAATCCCTAGGGAAGGCTAAGGCCATCCACTCCCAAATTGTAAAAAATGGACACCACTGGAATCTCGTTGTAGCAAACACCCTAATGGACTTGTATATTACATGTGGGAGCATGGAGTTCGTCCTCACATTTATTTATCTGATTTTGTATTGTGTTAAACACGTTTTCTTTTTTAAATTGAGTTTGGAATCTTTTAGAAGATCATCTTAGGACTTGCCTTCTTTGTGCAGAGTAGGTCGCGGAGGATCTGGAAGCTGAGAATTTGAAAAAAAGCTTGAGGACAAACATAGCAGTCACAGACTACCTGGACAAAGTGGAATAAGTTACCTTCTATTTCACTTATTTTATCTACTGCATTCTGCTAAACTTTCTATCCCAATGCATGGTGCAAAGAGCAAATTAAATTGGGAGGAAATATATTAAACCGCTCGGTACAAAGCACAACCCGGTAATTATGCTCATGGCATAAATTAGGGGAACGCCAACGAGAACTCAAAACCGAATATAATTGTATCTTACGCTATACCTGGAATGTGAGGAAGGGGGACTATATATGCTAATCTCATGGACACTACTTGGAAGACTATTTCAAGCTACGTGCAAAGAGAGCTTACTATTGAACCTGGATAAAACAAAGGTGGAGGTGTTGAACACATCATGAGCCTGCATGCATTGCATCTTCTTCTTCTTTATGGATTGACCAGAGGAGATGGCCGTTGATTAACATTGTTTTTATTTTGATGTTTAGGATGCACCCAATAATAAGGCCATTAACATCCAACATATAAAATTAAATCCCCAACACAACAACCAACACATAACAACCATTGACATTAACAACCAATACATAACTACCATTGACATTAATTAACACAACCATTGGGTCCAACACATTTAAATTAAAATCCCCTTACACCCCTTTGGTTTGGGTGCATATTCACATGGGGGTGACTCGTGGCAACGAGAAATGCTTGGATAGGCATATTCCCCCTTTATTCCTTAATTTATACCGTACGTAAAGTTCCTCGCTTGTGGGGTATGCAAGTACAAAATTTGCTATAATCAGTATAACAAGATTCGCAAAATACTATAAGATTTCAAGCTTAATACTATATGGTGTTGATTTTGTAATGCAAAATACAATTATGAGGGCTCTCGCCGCCTCTACGCCACTTCGTGATGAATATGCACCCAAACCAAAGGGGGTGTAAGGGGGATTTTAATTTAAATGTGTTGGACCCAATGGTTGTGTTAATTAATGTCAATGGTAGTTATGTGTTGGTTGTTAATGTCAATGGTTGTTATGTGTTGGTTGTTATGTGTTGGGGGATTTAATTTTTATATGTTGGATGTTAATGGTTTGTGTTGCAAAAAATTTTTTTTGGCCCCTTCGGGGCCTTAGGGACGTCCCTCCCCCCCTCCGGTGTGACAAAAAAATTAGAATTCAAACCAGAAAAAAACTAGAATTCATTTGAGGCTTTCATCACATGTAGCTTTTGAATTTCATCACAATAAAACAAATAGAACATAAGTAAAAGTTACCATAAAGATAGAGCGGATTGATCCCATTATTCTGAAAGTCATAAAGTTTGCAACACCCATACACAAACATTTTTCAACTGGAATTTAACAGCAGCCTTTGGCCTCCATGGATTCTTGTGGTGAGAAACCAAAGTGGGAAACTTTTCTGCTTGTTAGCACAAGGATCTAGAAGCCTTGAAATTTGCTTAAATGCCTCAAAATCTAAAAATGCATGGTAATTTTTTGCAAGCTTCATTCGAAATGAGCCATAAAACAATATCCAATAGCGCAATCCTGTATTAATCAGCTGGTAGGATGTGAAAGCCTACCAAACCCGGCCGAGCATAAATAACTTAACCAAACATATCCATATCATAAACTATCAAAAAGATCTCGGAGAGAGCTTTCCAACGCAATAAAAAATCATCTCAAACAGCCCGATCAAAAGTTATGATAAGAAATGCGCGTCGGCGGGGAAACCGCACTACGCGCCCTTCATGTGCCCATTATGCACCCACACACACAAAAGAGGGCTTTTGTTGTGAGCCATTGGTTGTTGACCATTATGCACCACACGCACAAAAAAGGGCTTTTGTTGTGAGCCATTGGTTGTTGACCATTGGAAAAAAAAAAGGCTAAAATCAATGGCTCTTAAATGGTGCACTCTAGATGTACACATTAGGGCTTTTGTTGTGAGCCATTGGTTGTTGACCATTATGCATCACACGCACAAAAAAAAATGGCTTTTGTTGTGAGCCATTGGTTGTTGACCATTGGAAAAAAAAAAAAGGCTAAAATCAATGGCTCGTAAATGGTGCACTCTAGATAATACGCATTAGTATATCCATTTGAATACATCACGCCAAATCATAGGAAAACCTTAGTGAAAAGTGTACAAAAACACAAAGAAAACCCCATGTTATTATGCTACATTCGTCCAAAGCTATGGGAGGGCCTTCATTGTTTTTGGCAAAGATCATCAAGCGATTTTTGCAATCGGGGATGCAATATCAGTACCCGTAAAGAATAGTGGGCACCAAAGATGGTTCGCTCTAGATACTCCCGCAACACCTCAATGGATAAAAATGGCTTGCGTAGACCAATTCACGCAGGTTGTTTGCCTCAAGTGATTTTCGTCGTTTGAATTAGCATTTCCAGACATATAGCAACACCATTCTTTATGGGAAGGGCTTCGGTTCTATCATTATTGTACTGTAATAACAGCATTGTTGTGTTGTAATAAGATCAAGGTAGACTTATAAAAATACCCTAATATTTTGGGGTAATTATAAAAATGCCCCTATCATTATCGTTTTATCATTAGCATTACAAGGAATTTATCGTGGGCCGCCAAGGCCCGCAAATATTTCTTTTTACCCAATTGTAGTAAGTGCAAGTTGAGGCATGTAATGACTAAGGATTCGACATTGCTCGTAATTGAAGTGCTCGAGTACTCCTTAGCACCTATCTTATTTTTTTCTCTATAAGCCTTCGCCGCCTCAACGAAAGTGATGCCCGTCAATGACAATGTAGCGCGATCGTCGCTCTTCCTTAGGGGCCATCCCATGTCTTCCATGGGTATGGTTTGTCATTGATCGAGTCCTATGGTAGAACATCACCGGATTTGGTAATCGTGGTGGGAAATTCAACCATGGACTTCTCAGATCCTCGGGGCATGTTGGGGATCAAAGATCCTAGACATGAAAGATGCTCTAGGAGATCTTATCGCCTTGTCAATAGCTATCCTTTTTGTTACATCCAAACCAAGTGGATACCATTGCTTGAATTTCATAAGCTTGTCTCAAAGATCAACCCCCGGATTTCTTTTCAATATCCGCTTTCCTTCACGGCTTTGGCAAGGTTACTAGGGGCAAAGTTTAGACTCAAGTGCATCGCCACTACCACCAAAACCGGATATGTAGAAGCTTGAAGATAGTTTCTTCTCGCAAACTTCACGGATGCGGTGAGATATTCCTTCACATACTTAACGAACCGCATGGTGTGAGCCTTCAATGGGCCAGCCATATTTTGTAACACTTTTCTTGTCTTATCTGGGCCTGAATCCGTTTATACCGCATTGAATTTGAAAATGCCGAGATTCTTCTTTACGGTCTTCTCTATTATGAAGACCACAGATCGATCATCAAGCTCCTCGCATGCAAGGACCAACCCTACTTTTAGAAGGCCGCTGCCTTTGTTCTCCCTTAAATGGGGACCCACGCCATACTTTGAGCGCCTCGCTCAAAGAACATACCATCTGACCCCTCGGCAAAAAAAATTGTCTCCGGCAAGTCTTGACTTAGCTTTTGTATATTATGACTCGGCCATCATCAATTAGCTTGATGCCAAGAGTTCGATCTATCTCCTTAGTCTCTTCTTGTACTACCTTGGGGTCCTTCCTGGGTTTCTTTGATGGTGCAGAATTTGATGTAACTAGTGCTCTCTTGGAAGCTATAAAATAAATAATCAAGTTAGACAATGCTGAAGTATTTCTGTGTTAAATAAGCAACTTGCACCAACATCTTGCGCGTGGCGCGACAAGTCTATAAACTCTGAGAGTAATTTTTCAGGATTCGGGCATAGCGCGAGACGAAGGATCCAGGACGGTAAGATAGATGGAATGTGAATTCTTGTGCGAAAAGTCACATTCCATCTCTCTTACCGTCCTCGCGTAGGGTTGACCTCGACTATGACCTTGACTCGCGCCGATTCGCGCGTAGTGCGACTCGAAGGACAACCCTACACTTGCGCTTACTAAGAGCGATAGAATCTGGATCCATAGACCAAGGGCACTCCACATAAGGCTTAATCATAGAAACACATTAAAGAGAGTATGCTTCATAAAAAAAGAAAATCATGGCACAAGGAAACGTAACCCGCTTCCCTGTCTCTGATGAATACAATTGAAGATTAAGATACTAGGAATTATAATCATAGAGCATTGCAGATTCACTTAGCAAGACTGAGCAGAAAACCCTGAACACATAATCAAACAAAGAACTTGGAGATGAAATAGGAGTATATTACATGACCAGACTGCAAACAAAGACAAGCCAAGAAGTAGAGAGATGGGTAAAGCAGATATTTCAATGAAGATAAAGTTAAGGATATAATCTAATCAAATCGAAAGTTGAGTGGCAGTGGAAGTTCTGAGTTAATCCAGAGTCACAGAGTTTCTAAATCTATTAATAAAGTTAAGCACACTAGGAATTATAATTACGAGCATTGCGTATTCACTTAGCAAGTCCGAAAGCGTAAAACCCCCGAACACATAACCAAACAGAGAACTTGAAAATGAAATAGGAGTATATTACATGACCAAGCTGCAAACAAAGATAAGCCAAGAAGCAGAGATGCAGAGTAACAGAGATATTTCAATAAAGATAAAGTTAAGGATATAATCTAATCAAATCAGAGTTGCAGAGTGACAGAGTTACAGAGTTAATAACAGAGTCATAGAGTTTCTAAATCTATTAATAAAGTTGAGCACACAAGCAGAAAGTTTCTAAAACCTATTACAAATAGAGTCACAGAGTTCCTCATCTATTAAAAACTCAAACATACTAACCTTGAAGTGCTTGAAGTTCTAGAAACTAGAATTGAACTCTGTTGCAACTCGAGAAGCTCGGGTGAAGCTCGAGAAGCTCAAATCGAGTCGAAATTTTTGTAAACAGGCTGGAAATGAAGTAGGATAGCTCGGAATGCAGCTAGAACTCGAGAAATTTGGATCGCTTGAGAGAAAGCTCAAGAAGAGTGCGTCGGTTTTCGAAAGGCCAAGCAAGACTTCTGGAAGAAATTAGGAATGAAAAATGAGATTCAAATTAGATTGGAATTAGAAAATGTGATTATTACGCGGGTTGTATAAAAATTAATGAATAGACGTCGCCATTGAAACCGTATACTACCCTTATCACTGTTTAAGAAAATAAGAAAATTAATCCCGCCCGCAATTTAAAATTTAAAAACTTTTAGCCCGCCCGCGAATATCCCTTTCCCCAACTACTTTTCAATCATTGACCTGTACTAACTGTCTATTTTAAAAATGCCCGCCATTTATAGCATTCTTGGCTGCGCATTGGATCAATAGAATTTGTGTTTCTCTACTGCGCCTAGAGATACACAAGAACTGTGTTTTCATTACAGTGTTTTTAATTCAAATTTGGGATGTCGCCAAGAAGCAAGCTTGCTGTCAAGTTACCGGATCAGTTTTGCCATATCTCGTAGTTCTTCTATCAAGTGAGTGGATTGAGGCGCTATGACTTGTGCAACATAATTAACAAAGCTTTGCAGGTCGAGGAAATGAGCAATCAAGCAGGAGAAATAAAAATTTTCATTGGAGAAGCCTGCTTTTTGTTAGCAGAAAATAGGAAAGATGTCACTGGCAAAGGCATTGTTGATAACATGGCACCAACTACAACATGCCATGGAGTGCCTTGGGACCTGATTATATTAGAATTAGATTGGCAGACTGCTTTGCTGCCACTCATCCATTACAAAGACCATATGCGTGGAGCGTAAATACTTGGAGAATCGAGGGAGTTTCTTGGTTTGCACTACTCGTAGAGGTATGGTCAAATTTTATCAGAGTATCTGCTTGTTTCATCAGAAGCCATCGTAGCATATTTCATGTGTCACCTTTTCATGTGCTACCACATGCATACTGTCAGAAATGTCTACACAATAATGTCAGCATCAGATTGTTTCATGCTATAAATATGAGTTCCCTCAAAGGGCAGGCCAAGATTAGTCATGTCCCGCAACTGATCACATCCCGCTCTAATTGGTACCGCCGATCTACCTTGCCACCGCTCCGTAATATGTGGATTCCATCATTTGCTCCATGAACTATTCGGAATTTATAGATGCCGCCAGAGGGGCTTGGAACCCTCGATCCTTGGTTGCGTGGAGTTGCAATGGCCTCCGCTAGAAGTTATTCGATACATATAAGGTTGTCATCCCACCTTGTATGGGTTCCAAAACATGGTGTTTATGAAGCTAAGAGAGTGATCGTGCCACCGCTCATGATGAGCCCGGTTGGTGAAAGAATTGTCCCTTCTTTTGTAAATCGCCATGGTTTTTTCGTGTTGAATAAAAAAATCGCCTACATCCGTGCAAGAACTTGATTTGAAGTGACTCAGTAGTAGTTTTTGGGTTAATTAACTAAATGTAATACACGATAGTAAATCTAACTAAGAAATGAATTTTAACAACCGAGTTCAATCGCGCTTTAGCGAGAAGTTAAGAAACACTTTTAGAGACATGTCTCGTTTCCTTCATGGGGATCGACTCGCCTCGCCTAGCTTGGCGATAATGGGGCGATGGAGCTCACCTTCTCTATCGATCATCGTCGACTTAATATATGCTGATGATATGGACCTCCTAGCTTACACACCAGCAGACATGCAACGACATCTCGATGCCCTGGACACATTCTGTCAAGCGACTGATATGCTGGCGTCAACCTGGCCAAGACTAAGGTGGTTTTCATATCATCTTCACGTCAGCCGAGGGTCCCCTCCTTTAGTTACCGAGGCCAAAATGTGGAAGTTGCATCCACATACAAATATTTGGGAGTGGAGTTTCCTTCTATTATGCACTGGGACACATCCATACGGCTACGAAAGTGACACAAGCAGCCGGAAGGCACTATATGCAATGCAAAACAATAGTCATAGAGCGGAGTTGTATGATTGGGCCCATCAGTCATGCCTGTTCAAGGTCTTAGTGGAGCCTGTCCTTTTATACGGGGTGGAAGTATGGGGCCCAGTAGTATCACTTGCTACTTGGAATGACTTGGAGCAGGTCTAGAAAGCCTTCTTAGTACGAGCACTAGGGGTGAAGTCCACAGTCCCATATCAAATTCTACTGCAGGAGACAGGATTCTTGCCTTCTTCGTGAGGGCAGCCCTGATCGCCACATTGTCTATTTCAGAAGGTGGTCAATATGGGACCATGCTCTGCCTCCCTACACTAGCTTATATCATGGCATAGAGCCGCTAGCCACCAAGGCCTGGGCTGGAGGGAAAAGAGAGCTCAATGGTTGGCTAGATGGAATGCAGGAGCAATGTGCATACATGTGCAATCGTGAGGCCCTTGAACAGGTCAAGACAAGAAAGACACTACCAAATAGCCACATAAATCCTATATTGGAACGAGGCCCGCAATGCTACCAAGGCACTCCACTTGCCCATGAAAAGGCGCACTCATTGCCTCCATTCGCACAGGGCACATCATCTTCGAATTGAGACAGTGCATGGATTGCGAGCCACGCCAGACAGTGCTGCGCCAACGCCGCCAAATGGGAGTCATTGAGGATGAATCTCATACCCTTCAAAGTTGCCCAAAGATATGATCAAATTCCGACACGATAGGCCGAGTTGGTACGCCCGCCAGCCGTTACATGTGACATTGAGCACAAAGATCTCAGACGGGTGTTGTGATCATATCTTCAGGAGGTTATGGACATGCAGATCAGCTATGTCCTCGGGCACACACTTGACATGTATATAAACATTGATGTATACTTATGCGGTTTTGACATTCTTATTACCGCCACGTTTTTCCTCGAAACCCTTCTGGGGTTTTTTAACCCGACAAGAATAAGTTTATCAAGGCCCTTATGGGTCCCATAGGCCGACATTGGCCTCGAGTGGGACGATAAAAATCATTCTCATTCTCATTCTTAAAACATTCAATCAAAGAAAAATCTTTACTTGTTCCAATAAAGCAAGAATACAAGTCGTGGAGGAGCCACGGCATTTTGTCTTTTGCATGTGCCATAGCCAAGACCTGATTGGGTCAAACATTTCCATTAGATTCCTATTGCATTGCTAACATGGACTCAGAACATAATTTCTCTTGCATATGCACCAGCATCAACACCCATATCGGCCCATCCACCTATGCCATCCGCAACCCAAACATTAACTCTAGCATCGTTGGATATGAAATAGGCATCTTCACCACCCTTTTCCTGCTTCTCAGGATGGGGGAGACAACAAGCACCTGAGTGAAGAATCAATGGGTTGCTTCTATCAATATTTTTGCAATGAAGAAAGGAATCATTAAGCACATAATATTAAACTACAAAAGTTATAATACAGAAAAGAAACTATATCTGCAAAGAACTTACAAGCATCCTGCTACCTTATGGTTTACCAGTGAATGTTAGCTCTTATATCATATATTAGACCAAATTCAAAAGGTTATGTCAACCAACAATCACATTACCACATATGGACATCAAATCAAGGAAGCATGCCAGTTCAAAGTGAAGAAAAAATAATAAATACGTAGAGTCATTGACAATCATCATGCATATGGCGGATCAACGAACCACTGGTTTTCCAAATATGTGCATAAAAACTATCATGGTATGGACTTTGTGTCAGATAGTCTTTTCTGTCGCCAGACCTACTGTAGCTTTTGAACTAATATTTTTCTGCTTGCAAGACTCTATTGTTAGAATGAGAATGAGAATGAGAATGAGAATGAGAATGAGAATGAGAATGAGAATGAGAATGAGAATGAGAATGAGAATGGTTTTTTATTGTCCACTGAGACCAATCGGCCTATGGGACCCAGAAGGAGCGCAACAAACTTATTACTGTCCGGGTTAAAAACACTACCGGAAGGGTTTTTAAGCAGCTATATCAAAAGTTTTAGCATCAATAAATGACTGCAGATTTCTTGTCATTGCTTGTACCCATTTTTCTTTTTCATTGCTATTCATTGCCTCTTCATAGGATTTGGAATCTCATGATCACTTAATCATCGCCAAAATCGCTTTGTATCAAAAGTATAGCCAAGTTTTTCAAATCGTCTATACGCCACTTTCTAACCTGCCATATTCTTTGTCATCAAATGTCAAACCTTCTTTCAGTATTTCAGCCTGAGTCTGCTCTTCTTTATTGTATCTTCCTGTTCAATTTGATCATTGTTTGCTGCTCCTGTTTCTACTTGCTTTTGATCATCATGTTCTTTCTCTAAAATCTTTTCAACAGTATCCTCATCATCATTAAATCCTGCATTTTTTATTACTTGTTTTTTAGCCACATTATTTCTTTGAGATAGGCGTGAGCTTTATTTACGCCTTTTATAGAATGTTTGCTCATCAAATACTATATCTCTGCTTATAACAATCTTGTTTAGTTCTAGTATAAACATTCTATAACCTTTGGTCTGTTCATCATAACCAACTAAGAGACCTACCTCAGCTTTATCATCTAATTTCAATCTTAATTCACTGGGTATACGAATGTAGCCCAAGCAACCATAGGCCTTAAAAAAACTGTAATCAATGTATTTATCATTAGACCATACAAGTTCTGGTATATTACCTTTCAAGCTCGATGTTGACAATTTGTTCTGTATATAGATTGCTATCTTCAGAGCCTCCTCCCATAGATAATTAGGTAAACCTGAAAATTTTAGCATAGATCTAACTGCATCAAGCAAAGTTTTATTTTTTCTTTCTGCTACTCCATTCTGCTGTGCTGTATATCTACAAGTCAATTGTCTTCTGATTCCTTTAGCCATGCAGAATGATTTGAAATGATGTGATAGATACTCGCCTCCCCTATCAGATCTTATGCATTTGAGTTTTCTATTGGTTTGTCTTTCCATTTCTGATACATACAATTTTAAAGCATCAAGAGCTTGAGATTTTCGAGCCATACAGTATCCTTTGCATTTTCTGCTAAAATCATCTATGAATGATATGAAATATCTCTTACCAGATTTGCCTCTGACATTCAAAGGTCCACATAGATCAGTGTGAACTAAATCTAGTATACCTTCAGCTCGTTTGTTTGATTTGTGAAATGGCAGCCTGCTCAATTTTCCTTTCATGCAACCTTCACATATAAAGTGGTCAGTTTCTGAAAAATTGCAGTCAATAATTCCTTTCTTAGCCATGAACTTTACATTATTACAATGAGTATGTCCAAGTCTGCTATGCCATGTTTTCATATCAGAAAATATCATTGTATTGATGCTATCACTAGCACAATTATCCATTTGAAATAAATTGCCAACTCGAGTTGCCAAGAACTTTAATTGATTATTCATAAAGATTTTACAGAATTTCTTCTCAAAGAAGGCTTTATATCCCAAATCCACAAGTTGACAAACTGAAACTAGGTTCTTTATTAGGCTGGGAACACAAAGTACATTTTCAACATTGACAATATTTCCATTAAGGTCTAACAGCTGCAACATTTCACATCCCTCAATTTCTTGGTATTCTCCATTTCCTACTTGTACATGTCTTGAATGACCCGAGTTTTGATTTTTGAGTTGTGCTAGATGATGTGACTCATGATCTTCCACTATCAACTACAATCAATGCAATTTTTGTTAGCTCTTGTATTAGGAATATTCAATGAGCAGATTTACTTCGTCATCATTTGCTTCATCTTTGTCACTAGTTTCAGATTTTTCTCTTGCCTCTTCACGTGTCTTTACAACATTTCTAATTAATAATGATACCGAGCATCAAAGACTAATCGATCTAGCAATGGCTAACACCAAAACACGCTCATTCAATACTACTCCTCACAGATCTAGATCAGCAAACAAGATTGTCAAACTTGTTAAAGAAATCAGTCATATTCTCTTCCTCATTGTATTTTAAATTTCTCAGTTCCTTTTCAAGAACATCTATCTGAGATGAGCTTTTATTTTCATAATGCATAAGCATATATTTCCACATCAGTTTGGGGTTTGAGCAGAATAGTTGGCCCTACTTTACTTGTTATTATCCCCCTTGCTTCTTTGATTTTAGTGGAGAGAGCACTTGCAGACATCACATCTCCTCCTCCACTAACTATTTCTCGCAATAGCCCTCCTTTGAAAAGTAGAGGATGATGCATCATCTCCAACTTCATTGTGATCATGCACTAGTAGCTATTACATCAGGACAATTAGGATCAACAATTTCCCATAAATCTTCCACATCCAATATATGTTTGATTTCCTTGTGTACAATTATTCCTTTGCATCCTTTAATAAAATAATTCCACAATATACCTCAAAATCCTAGGTCCGCTATATACAGCATTTTGTGAAAGGTGGGACCTTATAAATTTGTTCTTTTTCTCATTTTAATATTGTAAGGCATTTGTTGGCACACGATAACAAATTTAAAAAGGTTTAGTAGGATCTTAAGTTATCAAAGTCCATATTTTTATATTGTTCTTTTATTGCTAATAGACACAACGAAAAAGGTGCTCCAATACCCTATAAAATACCCCGCAAAAATGCCTATAAAATCCCCCTTTTCTGTCGAAGAACAGGGGATAAAATGTATTTTTGGAATCGGGGTATTTGGCCACAATCCCCCTTTTCCTTATTTGTATGATAATACCCCGTTACGCTGGTGTCGCAATCCCCCAATCAAAGAATGTGAATTCATACCCTGTTATAATTCGTAAAATAATACCCTATTCAGGTAATACCTTATTTCAAATCATACCCTGTTATCATTTGCAAAATAATACCCCGTTTCAAATAATACCCCATTCTAAATAATTCCCTATTTCAAATAATACCCCATTCCAAATAATTTCCATACAAATGATACCCCATTCAAATAACATACCCTCTTTCAAATACATACCCTGTTATCATTCGTAAGATAATACCCTATTACATCATTCATAAGAAAATACCCTGTTATCATTTGTAAGTTAATACCCATTTCAAAAATAAGTTGATAAGTAACAACTTGGGCAGAGTTAATCAGTAACAAATTGATAAAAAAATTTATTATTTCAAAAAGAACATTAACAAACTAATCAAATTTCAAGAAACAAATCTGATACACAAAATTCTGTTTGACCAAGTTGTCTCTAGCAGTTTCCTAGCAGTTAACTGAGAATTCTTGCTCAATAAGTACTCTACCACTAAGTCTAACTTCTCTGCTTGTGTAGTTCTCCCTAGTACCTATGAACGCTCGTTGTCTTGTTTTTGTTATTGCCTTGCTTTGTTCTCTTCGCCATGAACTTGTTCGGGCTTGAGAATACATTTGATCCACGTTCGAGATTGTCGAGAAACATACATACAAAATTTCTTTTTCTTTCACACCGCGGAAAAAGCAACATATTAAAAAGAATGCAAGCATGCTTCTTTGAAATTTTAGATTTTAAGACTAACTAAATATTAATCACATTGCAAGATGTTTTATACCTTAACTCCAAGGTGTTCACGTGGATTACATGCTTCTCTTGAGAAGACACAATATTCTCCTCCTCTTCCTCTGAAATGAACAAATAAAAGCAAGTCATTCCACTTGAATCAAGAATAAGTGGAAACTTAAAGATAAAAAATAAGTGACCCTTGGTGCAACATCACGTTGCAACCAATATTGGAGTAAAAATCAAGTAAATCTGCTGAAATTGTGGACTAAAAATCAAGCTAAACATGTACAAATTGCATATGGCAAGAGGGAATTGGAGCATATTGGCAAGAGGGAATTGGAGCATATGGCAAGAGGGAATTGCTCGCTGGTCGCATGTCGAAAGCATATAAAAATACAGTTGATCAACATTCCGGGCTGAAAGCACCTATGAAGAGCACTGACATATATCACAATACATCCAATCCCTATGTTAAGGATGGGCGATACTCATAGGAACCACCTGAACCCACCTTCTTAGCTGCTTCACAATTTCCAGCTGCTGCAGTGACACATATGTCTTCGTTTACATCCACAATATGAACCTTGCCTTTCATTTCAAGTCTCTCAGCTAATGTGGCAGCAGAACCCACAACGACTACATCCAAAGATCTTCTACGATGTGCAAAAATATCCCGTTCCAAATGTCTAAGCTGTTTATCCACTTCCTAAAGAGAAACAAACCATATCATTCCCTTTTTTCCAACCTTTTTCAATAACAATCAAATGTATGCTAATTGAAGGCATAAAAATTGGTATTTGAGGAACATTAAGAGACCTTTAGTAAAATACATAGACTAACCGAGCATTCTCCAATTGTCAGGAATGGCAAAGCATGCTCCAAGGCACTGTGAACTATGTCAAGCTTGCTTTTTGAACCTAGTGCAAGGACAAGCCCCGACATCTCCATCGATCAATCATATGTGAAGCCTCACCAAATTTTCTTGGTTTAAGAAAACACAATGCTTAATGTTAATATGCAAAATTACCAAGGTTCACGAATAAGTTCCACTTTATTGTTAATCACCATGTACCTCATGCTAATTGAAAGCATGCAATAATCATGTGGTGTATAACACAACAATAAACTCAAATCATATTGAACTCTAATTCCAGATCTAAAAGTACTTCTCCACCAAAGATCATCACCGCTATTGATGTTACCTTTGTCGGAGATATTGCTTTCAATCGCGGTCTCTCGTGAAATATATGCTTGTGTCTTTTAGCAACTCGTAAAATGGTGGAGCTATCTCCCAAGGATCCACTTCGCAGAAATCATTCAATTACTAAACATGAGTCGCCTAGTAAAAAATATGTACTTTTTATGGCATTTATCCGAAAACACTGGGTACATAAGCAAAGCAAGCCTACTTATTTGCACAAAAGACCATTTTGTCCTAACAATGAAATTAAGTTGTGTTTACAGCTTTGAACAAAGATAGTTCACCTTTAGACAAGATTTCATAAAGTAATGGTTTGAAGATAAAACGATCAGATTGGTCAACAAGCAAAATCTAGAAAAGAAAAAAAAAACAACATTTGCTGTGTAAGAAATAGGTTGCACAATCGTAACATACAAGATTACAAACTGTAAAACAAATTGGTGTTTCATCGCACTGCGGGCTTCTTGCCCCAAGGCCAAACCAAGATTCAAGTCGAAGAGCAAAAGATATAATCCACCAAAGCCACCTCCTAGAACGCAAACCTTTGGTCTCTGAGACAAGAAAGAGCCATCATTAGTTTGAACACACATCACAAAAACACGTTATATCAATTTAGGAAAGTTTGTCCAATTATGCGCAAAAATTATCTTGCTTACATTATGCCATGTGATTTCCATGCTTCGTGGTCCAAGAAACTTTATTATCAATTATAAAAACTTAGGAGTCTTCCTTTCCGTAAATTGGTCAACAATTACATAACAATGAAACATAAGTTAAGGAAACATGCATGTCTCCTTCCCTGTCAATGTCCAGAGTTGCCCCTTCATAGGTATCAGCCAACAAGACTATTCGATCTGTTACCTTGGCATCGGACCACTTGTATAAGTTGGCTATATCATCTTCCACGGCAATGGATTCTCCAGTATTTCCGGAACCATTTGAAAAACTCCTCACTCGAGTCCTTACCAAGAACCTGTTCCATCCGAATACTTCTCTTGCATTCCGAAAGAATACCACTTTTCCAAGTCTTTGCAGCTGTGTAGAGTAATTCGATCCAGCGTTTAAGAATAAACCTGCTGAAGCTACATTACAACCTAGGATTTCAAAAACATCAGCTGTGATCAAAATTATGTAGTATCGACGGAAAAGGATCAACAAACTACCGATTACTCTACCTAAGAAGGAAGCCGCTACTGCCATTCTGGGTTGTGGGGTTATTTGAGGCACGTAGCCCACAACGCCCTAACCAGTTGATTGATAATGCATTCAAATAAAGTCTATTTTATGGAAAATTTTAAAAATACCCTTATATTTTCGTGTATTTGCCAAAATACCCTTGTATTTCTTATATTTATCAAAATGCCCTATACGCTTCATGAATTTTGGAGACCGACACAGGTCCGATAGATGGATTTTGGTCTCGACCTCCTGTGACAGAAAGTTTTTGATGAGGTCTTGAATTAGAGGAACTCCATAATTCTGTAGATGAGGGAAATGCATACACGGGTGGAAGAAATGGTATGTGCGCCCCCTAACTTTTGCTACCCGGAACGGGAGTTCCCGTAAATGGGAACTTCGTCTGGAATGTAGTTCCCGGTAGCACCTATATTGGGAACTTCGTTGGAAGTTCCCAAAACTCTTGGCCCCTGGGAACGGAGTTCAGAACGGGAACCAAGTTCTGGTAGCTATGCCCCCTGACAGACTAGGCAGAACCACAACACTTCCAAACATGTGAATAACCCCTAAACCTTCAAATCAAACCTTCAACATAAGCACTCCTTCCCATTCTGGCAACCCTGTTGTGCATGCAAGCTTGCTGAACTTCAGGCAGTAATCCATACCCGTGCCTGCCAAAATCACCAAAAAAGCAGAATGTAACATCATAGCTACACCTTATTTACCCATTTACTTGAACTTTGGCATTTATTCATAGCACGTAGAGGCATGATTACAACATCCGTGAAGTCTACATCAATGTGCTACATCTACTAACTAGTAGCGGACTTAACTAGTCTGTAACTATGTAGCAGCCCCTATTAAACACACAAGGAGAGGCTGAAGTTACCAACACTTCTAGCAACGTCCAAGTTGTACCAGGTACTATATGCCCAGCGCACCTATCTGGAAGCAAAGCACAACCTAACCATAAAGCATAAGGGACCTATTCTGCACGTGCTAGTAATTAAAACATCCACAAACTAAGCATGCAAATGCCCCATACGTGATGTTGTAAATAACAAGTCACATAAAGACAAACGCTTGGTGGAGCCATTAAACAAGAATGCTAATATGTGAAGCAGGCAGTGTAGCAAAGACAAGAAGATGGGATTGTGAAAGCACATAAAGAGGCAATGGCAAAACGGAGCGTTAAAATATCTGAAAGGTAGAAGCAACAAGTGTATCTACATGCTGTGTTCTAGCCTTTGCATGGTTCTTGGGTAGACCAAAGATAATAATCTATTCTAGCAAAGCCATCAATGATTCTTTCTCTACCATGCAAACCATCGAGACGACTGCGTCGCAGTCCTGCTTAACAACACAAACACAATATACTTCAAAATACTACAAAAATTCAACAAGTCTTTGCCTTTAAATTTACTTTTAATTGAAAATACCCCTTGAAACTACCCTTTGCTTGAAAATACCTGGTAATTATTACAATTCTCTGTTTTTCTTGTAATTTCCCTTCCTCCGGATTCCCATTTACTTTAAGGTACCCCAATCCATTCATAAATTTCCTTTTGAACCTGTCCCCCATTCTTGAAAATACCCCAATCCATTCGCAAATTCCCTTTTTTAACCAGTCCCCTTTTCTTGAAAATACCTCAATACATTCGCAAATTCCCTTTTGACCAATTCCCCTTTCTTGAAAATACCCTGATGTGCATTTGCAATCTCCTATTTCTACTAATTCCCCCCATTAGGATATACCCTTTTGTTCAAGAATCTCCCGTTTCTACTAATCTCCCCTTGTACGATATACACCTTTTGTTCAAGAATTCCCCGTTGCATGAAAATACCCCATACAATATTACCCCTTTTCTTCAAGAATTCCCCATTGCAAAGGAAATAACCCATTGCTATCAAGTCCCCCAGTCCTTTAAGGGGGGATTTTCCGGGGGATACGAGCATCTTTTTTGTTGTGAGATTACACGCACTTGTATAAGATAGAGGATGGATGGATTGAGTGAAACTGATGATAGACCTAGGGTTCTAGGTCAAAACGGTTGTTTTTTTTAGCAACAGCTTGACCTGAAGTGACCCCTTAGCTTATCCACGTATCAAAAATTCTAAGTTAGTTATGCTTAATCTAAAAAATACTTCTGTCTACCTATTTCACCCTTAATTAATAGTTCCCGGCATCACAGCCTAATTTGAGTTGGATATGGCTTAAGCCATTCGATCGTGATCTACAAGAATAGACGGTTTTCAATATTCGATGGCCGTTCTGGGTTACGATCAAATTCAAGATCATAGTTCCCGCATCACAGGATAATTTGAGTTGGATGTGGCTTAAAAGCCATTCGATCATGATTTACAAGAGTAGACGGTTTTCTCTTGAAGCTAGCCCGGTTTCTTTGTAGCAAGGTGAAGTATGTTAGTTTCTAAGGCCCGACGTAATAGCCAGAGCGATAGAAGTGGTTCCGGAAGTGGTTCTGGACGTGGCAAATCGTCTCCCAAATTGCCAGACTTGTCATCTTTTATAGAGGCTCGGGACTATTCTGGTGCCATTGCTTTGCTGCAATTTCAGAACCAGGTATGTTACTTGCTTATGGGCAATTCATCTGATGAAATGAACTACCTGTTTTCTGTTATGAGTTATGTCCAATATGATCTGGTAATATGTTCTTTGCCTGTTTGATCAGATTGACGAGTCCGACAACATTTGCTTAGAGTGGTTGGCATTTTGTTACTTCCATAATGGAGATTATGAGAAAGCCGAGGCTACTTATAAGAAGCTGCAACACCTTCCTGAAGCTAAGCCTCTGTATCACACTCTTCGGGCTGCATGCCTCTTTTACCTGGAATTATATGAAGAATCAGAAGAAGCTGCTTTGAAAGGTACATCAGCGATTCCCTATGGGAGGTTTAGTTTTTCAACTTGAAGCTCATTTTGCTTCTGCTCATTTCAGGTCCAGACTCAGCTCTTCGAACCCGAATTTTGTTTCATGTAGCTCATCATAGGAATGATGAGAAGAAGGTGCTAGAATACCATGGAAAAATTGGTACAGCACCAGAGGACCAATTAAGTTTGGCAGCTATCCATTTTTCACAAATGCGTTATGAGGAAGCTACTGAAATATACAAAAGATTTTTGCTCGAGAACCGGTAATTATAAACTGAAGTCCTCTGGAGATTCATTTGATGAGCTTGAGTATTCATTAAAATATTGTTGCTTTTTCCTTACTTCAATGTAAGGAAACCTCTTAATCATTCAAGAAATGATACTGCAGATAATGAAACATAACCATTAGAGTGTGTAAGGACGTTTTGCATGTCAAGTACAACGATGATCATTTGGGATGGCTTGATTACGTGCAGGGAATGGCTGGCCTTGGAGGTTTATATGGCACTTTGCTATTATAGTTTGGACCAATATGACGTGAGCCATGAGATTTTAAGCAGTTACCTGCAGGTATGATCATTCTTTTCCATCACAATCATGTTTAATCATTGATGGCAGTATAACTGCACTTTCTGTTTCATATTTTCTTGCTTTTACTTTACAATCATATAATATAGGCACATGCCAATTTGTTCTATGGTTCTTACTAGATAGAAAAGACCTTATGCAATTAGAGTGTGCAATTGGAAAGCCAGAAGGTTGCGTGTGATGTGAAAAAGCAATGCTACTCAACCAGTTGCTCTATGTGGGTTCTCATTGCAGGGTGCTGATTTAATGGCCAAAGAATTTCAAAGAAGAGACTTCAGATAAACCTTTTATGTCCAAGGTATCAGGACAGATAATCAAGTATGCCCATTATGTTAACAGAACCTGATATGTCATTCCAAGTTGTGTCTTCTAGGATGCCAACATCTAGAAAGCGATGAACTTCAACAGACATGTGGTAGCATTGGGGATACTAAGTAGATGTGTGATCCTACATATGTAGCATTATGAAAGGACATTTTTGGCGGGAAACCAAGCTAATTGAAACACAGTTTAAAGAGATTGGATTCGAGTACTAGGAAAGGGCGATAGCAATTGACACATGGCAGGAGACACTTGCTGGAAAGGAAAACTGATGCACGTACAAACATAGATATTTTCGAAACACAATGACGATGAAACAATAGGAAATAGTAGAATAATCATGGACATTGACATATGCTTCTGGATTCATCAATTATTCCATTTGGGGTACACTAAACTGCTTTCTGGCTGTACTTGATTACATGATGCCATATTAGCCTGGGATGACAATAAAAACTTTCCTTTTCTCTTGATGGGTAAAAATTTAAATCTCACTTTTAGTTATAGGTGCTTTGTGTTTTTCCCATATATAATGCTTTACTTCATCTTAAGACTTGTTCATTTGATATTGCCAGGTTCATCCTGGTAGTGCGATTGCTGTAAATCTGAAGGTGACTGTCTAGCCATCTCTTTCATTGAGGATGTAGTTTTCCTAAATATCTATGCAGTGTCAATTTATCAAGACTATGGGCTGAAGCCCGTCTTCTCTCCCTGTTTTTTTTCCTTGATATTTATACAGGCATGCAACTACTCTCAGCTATATGATGGGAAGGCTGCAGAAGCTGTAATAATGGCAGCCAGTGACACTGGAAGGAGCTCCCTCGAGCAAGACCTTTTAAGGCATAACCTTGTAGTTTTTCGAAATGGGGACGGTGCACTACAAGTAATAGACTTTGCTCAATTGCAAGCTATCGTCTTTCATGAAATTGCTCTAAGATATGTCTGCAGGTATTTCCTGCATTGATTGAGGTTCTCCCAGAGGCACGTTTGAATCTTACTATTCATTATCTGCAAAATGTTGGTGAGTGATCTGCAGACTTGATTTAACATTCTTAGTTTTATATTATGTGGGGCAGTGACATATCGTTCTGAAGGTTCCAGAACTACAACAAGCATATGAGGTCCTTAAAGAATTTGATCCAACTACACCTCTAGAATATACAGTTAAAGCAGTAGCTTGTACAAGCTTGGGGCAAGAAGTAGAATCAGCAGAGTTGATAAAGTTGGCACAACAGTATTTTCAAGTTGTTGGAGCATCCCCAACAGAGTGTGACACTATACTTGGAAGACAATGCATGGCTTCACAATATATTCTTTTGAAGAAGTATAATGATGCAGTTGTATATTTGCAGGTTTGCATGATATTTGTTTTCCATAGAATTGTTTCTTAAGAGCAGTGCTTAAAATAGGCTTCACCAGTTAGCAAGCACATCTCCTCAATCTAAAGGTTCAAGCTGTATAAGCAAATGTCTTGTTTCCAGCCAAATTAGACAATGAAGCTACAAAGTTTGCATCAGCATTTACATTTTTGGTGTCAAGAATTCCAGCCAATGTAATCCTTTCAACAACATAAATAACAATTGCCATAGCTGTAAACTATTTTCCTTTGTGTTCGCACAAGTTTTTTTAAATTACCTGACTCGTCTTCTAATACCACATTCTGAAGTTCAATGAAGCTGTGAACTAGTCCAAGAATCGAGGTATTACATTTATGTTAATGAGGCACAGCTGAGTGGGGAGGAGGGAGTTGTGAGCGAAGGGAGGAGGATGTTGGGCACAATATTGAGGATATAGCCCTAGCACAATATTGGGAATCGTCTTGCATTTAACTTAGATAATTCCACAATTATAATGTTGAATCTATTAGTTCTTGATTTGTTGCTTATGAAGGCTTTTTCCCTCCGGTTTATGCAGTCAATAAAGGCTTTCTTTGAAAACCAAGATGAGTTTAAGTGGAATTATGGCATGGTAAAAGCAGGACTTGGCGAGTTTCAAGAGGCAGAAGAACAACTGTTACTGATATCCAGTGATAAGTATGCAAATGATTATTATTTTCAGGCATGGCTCTTATATTGTTTTATAAAGAATGGCAAAGCCCATTCAGCTTGGGAACATTTTATTCATCTTGCGGCTTCAGATGATTCCTTCAGGTACGAACATAATTTTGAAATTTGGCGTGGGTTTTTTTTGTTGTTTCTGCATGTGCTGGTTGTTATTTTCATGGGTCATAACTGCTGGCTTTAGCAACACAGATTTCTTCAGGATTTTGTTGGATTTTGCTGCCTTTGACAACCTTCACCCACACCACATTGCACTGTATCTCTTGCTCAGAGCTCCTTCTTTTCAATACTATATCAGCAAGCAAGCACAAGACTCAGCCTAATCTTTTATCCTCCCATCCTGGCAGGTTAGGTCCTTCTGGTTTTTAATTTATGAATAAAAGTTGCAGCATATCAGATTGATCTTGATCATACGTGCATGATACCGGTTCGAATGACTGATTTTTTACAAAGGGTTGCCAAGTAGAACTTTTTAAGGCAGGCGGAACTATGCTAAGATTTAAAGCAACAATACTTAGTAGTTGAAGTGGCGGTTCCCTTCAAAATTTATTGTTCAAGCAACTTGGGCTTGAAGTTTATGCCAATGAGTCATGCCTTTTGTTTGCATCCTCTTGTGTGGAGTTTCAACTCTGCAGCTCGTCAGCTGCGTGCTATCCCTTACTATAGTTTTCAACCTTTACTACAATGCATGATACTTAAGGATGTAGTAACGACCCTTGAAATTTGTTCCAGGCTATCTCAAAGTACCTTCGCTAATTGCTGTTGAGATAATGAAATTCCTTGCTGTAATTGAGCGGCTATTCACCTTGAGATGCCAGTATGGAAAGCCATTCCATTCATATAGTAGTGGTTATAAAACTTAGCACGTAGTGATCTTTATTTACGTTAATAGAGTCACACAACTTGCAATTTTGGTTAAAATTGATTTCATAGAGAATCTATCGAGACACCATAACTTTAGCATATATACTTCAATTCCCTCTTCTCTAATGAATAAACAACGTGCCAAAGCACTATGGATTGTCTCTCTCTAATGCCATATCTTATTGTCTTGTGGGTTAGAGATTCTATCTTTATTCTTCTCTTTTATATTATTTTTATCAAATTTCTATTTTTTCTCTCTTTATACTCTTTCTATTCTCTACATTTTTGTCTTTATTTTCTCTCTATTTCTGGGACACATTCGTTTTACTGGCTCGTTTGACGTGGCACAGATCCAGACCACACAATTTGCAAATTCAAGGGCTGAGATCTGTGCACGTCAGAGGGGTGGACAAGTAAAACGAGTTCTAGCCCTATTTCTTCTTTATCAATTCTCTCTCTATTCTCCCTCTATCTCTTTAGCTCTACTACTCTAGTGGAGTTCTTTGCTCTTTCTGCAGGGGTTGTGGGCAGTTTTATGACAGAAGCTCTGGAGTTGAGAGGGAACTCTGTTAGAGGCCATAAAGACCTTTTAGATGATCATGAATCATTTATGAGACAGGAAGCCGGCATCTTCCTCTCCGGACAGAGGAAGATGTTGTATGCTTTTAGGATGACTAATCTTGGAATGTAATGAACAAATGTCTCATAGACCATCAGGTCCTCCCTCCCTTCCTTCCTTTTCAATATATAACTTACTCTCTCTTTTCTCGTTCTATTCTTTCTTTTTCTATCTGTTCTCTGATACTTTATCTTCTCTATCTATATCTTCTGTCCTTATTCTCTCTATCTCTATTCTCTCGTTATTCCCCTCCCTGCCTCCCTCTTTCTCTCTTTCTTCTTGCCACGCTCTCTCCCTATTCTCTCTCTATCTCATCTTCACCTTCTCTCTATATCATTTCTCTCTCTAATCGCGTCTCTCTTTAGTCCCGTTCTATTCTATACTCTCTCTTTTTCTGTCTTTTTATTATTCCACCCTCACTCCCTCCCTCTGATCTTTTTTCTATGGTGTCTTCTCTATATTCTCTCTATTTTCAAGTATCTTTTCTTTGCTCTCTATCTATTCTATGCCTATTGAGCAATATCTTATCACCTTCTATCTATTCTCTATGTATTGAGCAATATCTTTGCATTAATTTATTGATCAATAGATTTGAACATTGCCATCAAGGTTTTTTTCATTTATGACGATGTAGGTATATACAGTTTATCTCTTGAGTTATAAAGACATATTTGTTTATTAGATCATGACTAACAGTGGCTCTTATTGAGTGCCACCCCATAGTTTAAACGATGAGATGAAGGATAATATGCAATACCGCCTCTCACATGTGTTCCTGTCATGATTGTCATGTCTAGCAATCCTTGTCAGGTGCAGGAGTGTGAATCAATGGAACTTTGATGGATGGTCAAAATGTATAAAAAGTAACCTTGGTGTTGTATATATGTTAAGGATGTCCTCCTTTCCACTTATACATTCTTAATTATTTGAAACATTGGAGAGTTACCCTAGGAATACATTTAGGTATAAAAAGGATATTAATATCATCTGTGTACATAGGGTGATACAAAAACACACCAATTTTTGAAGGCTGATATAACCCATTTTGGTTATAATTTATTCCAAATACTAATGGAAACCCTCAAGCGTACATGTATACACAAAATGGTCCCAAAAACTCCTGAGATGTTAACGCACATGTTTTATATGCCTAACAAATCTATCTTTCATGTAGAGTTTTAGGCTAATGAAAGAAAAGAATGCTACATAATCCTCTTTACCTTGTTTATATTTTGTACATGTACAAAGTTTCACAGCATTCTTATTGCATTCTTATTGCTGTCACGGTTTTTCCATCGAAAACCCTTTTTTAATTCAAATAGTAATAACTTCGTTGCACTCTTTATATTGGGTCCCATAGGCCGCTGGGTCTCCGTGGACGCTAAAAACCCTTCTATTCTATTCTATTCTATTCTCTTCTCTTCTCTTCTACGCTCTTTTCTACCAATTCTAACATTTGATAAGCTACTTAGAAAATATGAGACTCTAAATGTTGATTCTCGTAGTAGCTTGTTGCAATTCACAAATTGCTTTATTGAGGAGCATCATGCAGATTTTATCATGGAACTTTATTAGATAGCTAAAATGTTTCAAACGGTCCTGTATAGAAAATACAATGTTCTTACATTTTTCTTTATCTTCAATGTTGCATATGAAGTTTAATAGAAAATACACTGTTCTTACATTTGGCTTTATCTCCATTGTTGTACACGAAGTTTGCTGCAAATGATCGCAAATGAATGCTACAAAACTGGACAATATTTGTGTTGTGCAAAGGCTTTTGATGCACTTGAAAAAATGGACAAATCAATAGAGTATTGGGAAGGCAAGAGAGGAGCTTGCATTGGTGTGATTCAAAATATTATCAATGGACGTGAGCCCCAAAAAAGTTTTGAAGATGTGTTGCTCCTTCTTAGGAACACAAGCCATGCACAGGTATCTTTTGTTTAACCTTATCAATCTAAATTTTGATATAATGCTTTTAGGATGTGGAATGAATAACTTGTTATTTATTATGAACGTCTCCATATGTTCACTCCCGTAGGTCCATAGACGAAAGAAAAATAGTTTACGTAGCCATGAGCATCATATGAGACCATTTGCTTCAATTTCATATGCAATATTATTTATTCCCACCAAGTTTGGAGAAATGCACCCAGTTTAGCAGATGGCATAGCGAGCAATAATGCAGAATAAAAATTCTTTCAACCCTATCACGTTATTGCACCTCGAATTGAAAGCATTCCAATTTTTCTTTCTAAAACCTTTTTCTCTAAGTCCACACACTCCAGAATCTTCTGCCCACATGCTAATCTTCTTTTCCAATACAATCCCAAATGGTTTTGCCATGATACTATGAAAACCTCAAATAAACCAATTACTTTTTCACGTACGAGAGGCCCACCCACTTTGAAAGCACTATTGCCATCCTATTGAGTTGTGTGTACGCTTCATTTTGCTCATGAAAAAATTCAGATCCTCGATAGTTAGCACAATCATCACTTCTCCTTCCACATCCTCGATACTTCCACATCCTCGGTAGTCACAATGTTACAAAGCTTATTAGTATGTAAATTATACCTTGCGACATTACTCAAAGGAGCTATAGGGATAAGAAATAGCTTCAACTGCTACAAAAACTATTGTGATGCCCATCGAAAATTACAAAAGTACTCCAACATCCATCAATGTGTCCATAAATAATTGGTTTTGTTTGGACATGCTTTTTCGCCAATCTAGCTCCTTGGGATCATCTTCTAATTCTCTTTTATTTTCTTCTCTCTCTTTCATAGGGTGTTGCTTTGCTAGAAATATACACAAGGTCCACTTTATAAACTCTTTCAAAGATAAATTAGATAATAATTCCATCCACAAACTATTCGTATACTGTTTGACTTCTCATACACTAGGTTAATCCATTTGGATGAAACAAATACATATCTATAGGTATATTGACACATATTTCAAGGTAAAAACCATGTTGTCCTCACTATTTTTTTTGTTTTTGCTCAGGCAGAATACATATTAAGAATTCTTGAAGTTTGGGCAAAGGAGAAAATGTCATTTCCGTTATGATATTTTTCTCACCTTGTACTTTAGTGTTGTTGACCAAATGAAGATTTGCAAGTGTCAAATACCAAAGCTCTTCATACATAGTCAGGAATGTACCATCCTTATTTTTTGGAGAGACGACTAAGTTAACCATACCTCCATGTTTATATTACAAGTGACATTGAACTTCAAATCATATGTTGAATAGATATAAGAAGGATTAATGCCATGTATAAATTGGTATGGAGAGAGAGGTATGGTGATGTATGGAACTGCAATATTGCTTTACCATGATGAGAAATCTTCTTTTTGTAAAAATTTGACCTTGATGGGGTTCATTCTTATATTTGAAGCTGCTATAGAGTTCAACGCAGGGCTAAGAAGCACATGATTTATTTTATGGGTACACATCTTGTAACTAACTATGTAAGTGCAAGTTGTTGTTGCCCACTAATAACAACTCTTACACGCTTTATCAATCTTCGTGCAACCTTTAACTTCTTAGAAACTCTTGTAGCCTAAAGCAAATATACCTTGGTCATCAGTGATAATTTTAGGGGCGAATTTTCGCAAATAAGCAAAATTTTTGAATTTTGAAAAAAAAGGCACGATGGTGTAGTAGGTCATGTTCCTTAATTTTTTTCTTTTTTTAGTCCAATTTTTTTGGAGGTCGGTTCCCGCTCGTGCAATATTCCTAGACAGTCTTGAAACCAAGGAATCATATTTTCGCCCTTCATTTTATATAATTTCTTTCTAATTTCCATTTGTTCGCCAGGTTAGAGATGCTTCAATGGACGTGGTCATTCCATAGCCATAGCATGCCAATTCACGTTAACATTATTTTTTTCTATATCATTGCAAATTTTCGACTGAAAGCAATTCTTGGACATTAATTTTACTGTTTTTGGGAATGCACTGGCCGAGGATGATCCGAGGCTATTGTTTTGATTATCAGAGACAATTTACTTAATTTGCTTTGAGATTCAAGTTCTGATTGCCTGTTGTTTTTTTAATTTTTTGCAGGTCATCTCCCCAGCATATTGGTTGCAATCGAGTGTTGAGAGCTTATATGTGATTCAAGTATCAGGTAATTAAATTATCTATTCTTTTACTCTTTATTACAGTCATGAACTATGGAGATGACACTACTGCATTAGTAATTGACTATGGAGATGACATTACTATCAAGTACCTTCCTGTTGTCTCACACTTCGCACTTCATAACTTGGTCTCTTTGAAACCAAGGTTGGTTGGAGATTCTGCTAGTTTGATTCTCAATGAGACTATATAACAACCAGACAGTAAACCACCAAACATGATTCAAGTGTGCACTTTCTGGAAATCTGCATTTATTCAGACATACAATGTAACTATACTCCACATAAATATAATTTCTTTTGTAATCTTTGAGAAAACAGCCTGTTTGATCGAATGTTCTGTTTGATCTTTGTCCTTTGGCAATGGCATACAATATATTGTTCCCTTTACTCTTACCTTGTCCTTTCGCAATAAAATATGGCTACTGACCACCTGAGATTTAAATACATGCTGCAAGGGAATGTTCTAAAGTAGGATAACGAATGCAATGTGTTTAGTGCAAGATAATGTGCACATGGATGTAGCTCATAAATGTTAATTAATATTAGAAGACAAGAAGATAAGAAATGTTGCCAGACCAGAAGCAGAAATAATATGAGGTAATTTGAGGCAAGCTGAGGCATGACCTACAAGTTATATAATTATAGTGAAGTCCATGAATTTCCTGTTAATAAAGATGTGGAAAGCTATGTATTTCAAGTGATATGAAGAGTTTGGAAGATACCATATAGCACATACCTCCAGTAGCACGATCCAGTTGGAGATGTTGGAGATGCTGGAGAGTAAATAATGTTGGAGATACTCTTGTAGTTGCCCAAGCTGCCCTGCAATGCATGGATTCTGCCCTGCAAAGTATGGGTTCTGCAATGCATGGACATCTTTGTCAACTACAGTTAAGACCAAATGTTAATTAATATTAGAAGACAAGAAGATCAGAAATGTTGCCAGAGCAGAAGCAGAATTTGAGGCAAGCTGAGGCATGACCTACAAGTTATGTAATTATAATGAAGTCCATGAATTTCCTGTTAATAAAGATGTGGAAAGCTATGTATTTCAAGCAATATGAAGAGTTTGGAAGATACCAGATAGCACATACCTCCAGTAGCACGATCTAGCTGGAGAGTAAATAAAGTTGGAGATGCTGGAGAGTAAATAATATTGGAGATGCTCTTGTATTTGCCCAAGCTGCCCTGCAATGCATGGATTCTGCCCTGCAATGCATGGTTTCTGCAATGCATGGACATCTTTGTCAACTGCAATTAAGACCAGCAACATAACTTAGATAGAGTCTGGTTTACATCAGTTTTAGCAGGCAGCTGATGGTAGCATTATGGATGTGCTTGCATTTTCCAATTAAGTAAGCAGTTTGTTTATTATTAAGTATATTCTTTATATTATCCAACTCCTTTATAAGATTGTTCTGTAATTCAGAGATTGCAGATCCTATACAGTGACAATACTAAGCATTTATTTCTGTGATTTCTATGACAACCTTGTATGCATGTAGGATCATAAGTTCTTCGGTCATCTTCCTCAATCAACTATATTCTTTTTATTATCCAACACCTTTATCAGGTATGTTCAGATTTCCACATTCAAATTTTCAGATTTCATTTCGTACAGCTAATTTGCCCTCCCTATCATTGCGATATGTATTTGTACATTACGATCTATACCTCTTTATACTAATTTGCTGGTTGATTCTATTTGCAGATATGAAGAGCATTGATGCCTATTTTTCTTCCCAACGAGAAGACATTCCAAGTACAAGTTCAACTAATGCTTCATTTGATGATGTTCGCGGTTCTCAAGAGACATTTATCTCCCAATCAAATTTTGGTATGCATATGTCTGGTCCTATTTTACTAAATAATGTTGGAGATGGAGAAAATATTGTAGGAGTAGACAAGGATTTGGTTGTTGGAGATGGAGAAAATGTTGTAGGAGTAGACAAGGAAGTGGTTAACAGTACAGGCAATGGACAAGATGACACAACCAGTGAGAAGACAGAGAAAAAAGGAAAAAAGAGAAAGAGTGGAGATTGGGATGCAGGCCGAAGGTTTAAGATTACTTGGGCTGAGAAGTACCTCTACATTGAAGAAGAACTTGATCCTAAGGGGGGACCAGCAAAAAGGGCTTGCTATGTGGCTTGTTCTTGGAAGGATAGAAAACCTTGTTTGTTGCAATTAAAACTGGACACGATTGAGAAACACATGGGTAAGATGTATATGAAGAAAACAATTGATGGGAAGGAAGTAGTGTTATTGAATGGAACGAGAATTGCAAGCATAAGAAGTATGTTAAGGAGTATCAAGAGCATCTAAGGAATGAAGAGATGAGAAGTAGAGCACCTTCAATTCCAAGCATGTGGCAGAAAATGTTGGACAGAAATTTGAGGGAGAAACTTGTGCAGTTTCAAACAGTTTACCATATCTTGCAACACTATGACAGATTATGAAAAGCATAAAAAGTTTGTTAAACTCCAAGACAATTCCAACTTTCCACATTCCCACTGGTCAAGAACATGTGCTTGGGAATTTGCAAAGGCAATGAATGAAGTCATTAAACAAGATCTGAATGAGATTGTTAAAAATTGTGACTATTTTGCAATTTCATTAGATGAAGGAAGTTCAAAGATAATATTACGTGGATTTGCATGACAATTTACCATGTGAAAGGCCATACTCGACACGCGAAGTTTGCTGGAATTATAGAATTGAAGAATGATGCAACATTAAAAAATGTATTAGAAATTGTGAAAGAAACTTTACTTACGCCATTCCAATTAACTCCATGTGAGATTGCAGCAAAACTCGTATGCGTTGGAGTAGATGGAGCCTCAGTTACGCAAGGCAGCAGAACGGGATTGTGTATACGAATCCAAACAACTTTGGCACCATATATGATTGGTATTCATTGCATGGCGCACAGGGTTAACTTGGCATTTAAAATTGTTGATGATTTCCAATGCATTCAAAAGGTGGAAACTTTGGTGTCGGATGCACGTGCATTCTTTAGTCGCAGTTCAAAGTGGTACATGTTCCTATGCTTGATTTATTTTGTGCATTTACTATTTACGTAATTCTGATTTTATAAGAAAAGGCTTGCATTTCTTCTGCATTTCTGCCCTTTGACAGAAATGTTGAGAGAAAATAAAGCTTCCTGTATTTACCTTTGATTGTACATGGCTGCATATTACTGAGGCATCTTTCCACTTTCATGTTCCAGCTGGAAGCAGATTTGTTTATTTAACATTAGTTTTCAAATACACAAAGTACTAATGCTGTTTAGAGTTGTTATAACATTTCACACTTTTGCTTGTAGGCTTAAGAAGTTTAAGGAGATGGTCGTGGGACTGACCAAAGGAAACAAAATGCTAAAAAATGTCACAACAAGGTGGATTTCACTAAGTTCTCCAGCAAAGCGGCTTTTCAATGAATATGAAGCTCTTATTGCTCTAGTCGACAAGTTAGCATCTACAAATAAAGAGGGAGAGAAGGCCTTACAATTGCTCGAGGAACTCACTGATGTCGAGACGTTACTAACATTAGCAGGTTAATGAATTGGGATTTTTGCTTTTTATTCCATGCTGCTATTGTGGATACTAATTATAGTATCTTTCAGGGTTGTTACCAATGTTGAGAGAAATGAGCATATTATCAAAGCTGGCACAATCTAGAACTTTATACATTTCTGAATATTCTAGGGTGCGAAAGTTGGTTTGCACAGCTCCGGATTGTTTGTACACGTGTAGTTCAAGTGTGGCGTATAACAAGGATAAGTTTCCAGCTTGGTACAAGTTGATTCAAATAGAAGGGGAAAACAGTACAAGCTTTCTTACATACAATTGCGCGGGTTTCCTTTGTGTTAAAGCACATTCAAGACGTGTGAAGGTAAGTATTGCTATTTTGGTTTTGAATTATTACCAAGTTTTCATGTTTTCTATTATCCAACAGATGTATATGACTAAACCTAGAAAAAGAGGGCATCTTCCATGTAGAGTAGGCGTCAAGAGATCTGATTTTGAAGCAATCATACCAAAGGTACAAAATAACTTGGCTGAAGTTGCAAAAGCGTTGACAAAACAGATTCGTGACCATTTTCCAAATGACGAGCTATTAGAAGCAATGACCATTGTGTATCCACAATTCTGGATGAATTCCCAAAGAATTGAAAAGGTACAATCTGAGTTTAAACAAAGGTTGCATATATTGGTAGCCCATTTTGCACATTCCAAACAGTTGAATGGTATCCAAATACATGGCATATTGGATGAAGATAAATTGTTAGCACAATCGCAAACCTTTGGCACGACTATGTGGTCACATGCTAGCCAATTTACTGACAAGGAGATTACTAAATTTGGCTGCATCACAAAGCTCTGGAACATGTTTGGTTATAGTCAAGTGCTTCGTGAACACATGTCTGAAAAATTTAAGCTTGTAGATTTATGTCAAACAATGATTCTAGGATCCGTGGAAGACGAGAATACCTTCAGCATTGTGGGAGTTTTGAAGAATAAGGTGCGCAACAAATTAACAAAAAATCTGGATCTTTGCCTTCGCGCATATGGGTGCAAGTATGATATTGAAGAATTTCCATATGAACGTGCATTTGCAATATGGAGTTTTCAAAAAGATCGAAGAGGCTGTGAGGAGGAAGTGACAATGCCAGAACCTCCAAAATCGATAGGCTGGAAAGCATAAAGGTAAGTTTCTACATTCATGGTCTTTTATCTGTAAAATTAGTTCTAAGTCTATCTTCTTAATTGTTTCGAATTGTGTGTCTTATTTATACATGCTTATCTTAACTTGCAGAGTAAATAAGGACAATGTTCATGTTCTTAATATGCTGTTCTGAATGTAGAAAGCCCTAATTTAAATGTTTGAGAGAGTTCTATAGCTCCATACAAAATCGTTCAGAGATATATTCCTATTCTTAATATGCTGTCCCGAATGTAGAAATCCCTGATTTAAATGTTTGAGAGAGTAACTGCTCAACAATAATGGCATATAAGTAGGCAGCTTAATTTTACAAGCTTCAAATTTTCTGTGAAAGATCTTGAACTGTAAAAACCTGTTTTGGTTGTGACGGTGAGAGACCTATGTTAGTTGTGACTGTAACCCTTGATGCTTGGACTTTTTATTGCAGTTCAAACATAATGCATGTTTGGAGCAGCCTGGAGTAGATCACGCAAGCAAGCATGGATTAAGGTTATGTTTTTCGCATGCAGTAAGCCAAGCATTCTGGGCTGTAGATGTCCATACAGATTTCACAATAAAACCTCCCGGATTGTAGTCGGCTGAGTTCAAGTTAGAGATTTGAGTTAGTTAGGACATGATTTGAGTTAGTCAGCAAAGCTACAATGCACTACTGAACAGTGCACTGGATGAACAGTGTTTTTTAAACCTTTGTTTCAATGGTTGAAAGTTGTTTAACACTTGAATATTGTTTGCTTTATTTATTGGTTGGATATTGCACTTGTTAAATATCATCCTTAACATTGAAATTTGTTTTTTTAAGATTTGATCTTATGTTCACCAGTTTGTATGTACAAGTAGATATGCCGTATTTGTTCTTCATTTGCATCTTCAGAATTGCTCTTCATATCTCATAATATAGCAAAAGTGCTAGCTAGGACTTGCATAGATATATGACAACATGATTAGGAAAATAAATTTATGGGTGAAAACTTTATCGCCACAAGGATTAAAAAAATAAATTTTCGGGTAAACTTTATCGCCCGGGGTACTATGAAATTGGGTTTATGGGGATATTTTTTCGCCTTAACGAATTTCTTGGACCTTAGATTATTTGCCAGACTAGCTATAGTCATGTACCAATATGGTGCCACTAAAATCATCACTGTTGGTCATACTGGAAATTAAAGGATAAAACCTTGGTTAACAAGGATAAAGGCCTTTGTAATTATTTTCTAGGTAGGCAAATTCAATGCATTTTAATGATGGCTTGTTTTGAAGGTTTTCGTAAAGGTAGGTACTGATTTGTTTTCTAATTTATCATTATGCTACATATTCTAAAAGAGTTGCATTGTGAACTACCGCAGTCGTCGGATTTGTCCATCCTACGACCTAGATCGTATGTTGGGACCTCTAGGAGTCTCTTGTTTCCATTATGGTCATTTATGACTGTGGTCCCCTAGAACCCCTGTTATTGTATTCTAAATGAGGTACACCCTGGACTATCTTTGTTGTTCGATACGATCTAGATTGTATGTTGGAGCCTCTGGGTGCCTCTTGTTTTGATTACCGTCATTTATGTCTGGGGGCGCCTATGATTTTGAAATATGGAATACAAGTTCGCCTAAGGTCTTAAATTTTGGGATATGGAGACTCAAACCTCTACCAAAGTAATTCAATATTAAGAATGCTTTAACCAATGCAACCATCAAACTAACACCGTTCTCTTCTCGCATATACCCCAGAGGACATGCAACGCCACCTGGACGCTTTGGACACTTTCTGCCAATTCACTGACATGAGAGTTAACTTGGCCAAGACAAGGGTGCTGCTGGTCCCATCATCCCGGCACCCACGCCTTCCCTCATTCACTTACCTCGTAAGTGTGTAGTGGAGGTGGCCCTTGATCTTATAAGTATTTGGGCATTGAGTTTTCTACTACCACACACCGGGATGCATCCATCAGGTTACGGTCATCGCAGTCGGAAAGCCCTCAGATGCAATGCAAAACAACACATACAAGTAGCAGGATGCATGGGGTCACCAGCATACTTGTTCAGGCCTTGGTTGAACCGGTCCTCCTCTATGGGGCGTGTGGGGGCCGCTTATATCCCCCACCACTTGGAACGATCTAGAGCAGGTATGAAGGCCTTCTTGGCCCGCACCGGGAGGAAATCCACGGTCCCATATCGATCTTGCTCCAGAGACAAAGCTTCCTTCCATTACAGGAGGGTCTACCGAACGCCACATTATTTACTTCCGTAAGGTGGTGGCTATGGATGAAGCCCGCTGCCCAACCTTGCTTTGGCAAATGGCGATGGGGCCCGAAATTGACTCAAAGCCTTTGAAAGACAAGCAAGCCCGGTGGTTCTCGCTATAGAATGTGCGGTGCAATACGATGTGGACCAAGTGCATACACACGAAGGAACGCTACCGCCTTTGAAGCAAGACGGATGCTTGCTTCATGGCCAAGCTTTGGGATGCAGAGGCCCCGGCTACATGTCAAGGTGGCAAATTATCGACGCAGGTTAATCCCATGCTCACGAGGGGCCCACACCACTACCTGCGGCACCCATCTACCCATGAAAAAGCGCAGGGTGATTGCTTCCATTCGCGACAGGTGCACACCACCTCCGCATTGAGACGGGGGTGATGGATTCGAGGAGCAGCGGAGGACAGAGTCTCATCAATGCCGGCAACAGGCGCCATTGAGGATGAAAGTCACGCCTCCGTGCCCTGTCCGCGCGATGAAAGCATATCCGCCTCGTGATGCTCTGCTAGTTGTGCCCCCATCAGGCCTTGCATGAGCTATCGAGCACGGCCTCCAGAGGGCTTGTTGGGATGCACCTCCGTGGAGGTAATGGATACGCGGACTCGCTTATGCCCCCCGTCCACATTAACATCACCGCACTTGTGATTATGTATATAATCAGGCAAAGATGTCAGCATCCTTATTGCTACTAAGGTTTTTCCTCCAAACCCTTCGGGCGGGGGTTTTTAACTCGTAGTAATATACTGCCGCTTCTCTTTGTACTTGGGTCCCATAGGCCAGCTTGGTCTCCGCGGGACTATAAAATCATATTCTATTCTATTCTATTCTCTATTATATCTATATTTTTTCCCTTTTTCTTTTTCTTTCGATAATAACCTGTTAAATTGTTTTAGGGGTATGGTCTATGGTCTTAGGGATAGTGATTTATGTATCTATATTAAATCCCTCTCGAACCCCCTTGTTATTGTGTTATTGTGTTATTTTTTTTAATATAACAATCAACACACAACTACAATTAACATTATTAACATAAACCATTGCATTTAACACATTTAAATTAAAATCCCCCTTAAACCCCCTTTGGTTTGGGTGCATATTCACACGGGGTTGCATTTTGTACCTTCTGTTCTTACCCTCCCTTACAATTTGACTCCATGTTCTATCAGAGCTGCAGTCAAACAATAAATCTCATCTTATTCGTCTTATCAAATGTTGTATGTCATATCAGTAATTATGCCATAACTGCAAATCACTTAAAAAAAAAAAAAAAAAAAAAAAAAAGAAAAAAATCTTTGATGTACAATGTTGTGTTCGGTGTTAGATAATTATCCCTTTTAAAAAACAAGCATAACAGATCCAAAATTGAGGCTTATCAGGTTTTCTCTTACATTGGCGCCATTTGTAACATACCGCCATACTCAAAGATCAAGAAGAGGAATAGAAACCATTTCATCCTTCGAGATTTTTAGCTTGGGGCCTCCAATATATATCGTAAAACCACCGCTTGTTTCCTTATTTCCGTAATTGGATGTGTGTTCTCAAGACGCTTTGTAGACAAAGAATGCGGTCATCATGTCTATTATGGGCATCATATGCCAAAGCTAACCAGATCTGAATGAGGCGGTGCAAACAACATGGGTTACTAGTTACAAAGTCTAACAAATTCCATCTTCAAACTCCTATCATTTTGTAAGGGAACAACAAGAATCAATGCAAATCAATGCCGAACTCATGAAGAAAAACTGCAGTAAAGTATACCGAATGGAAAATAACCTTTTGTACCTTTAACCCTGATTGTAACTTGGTATGTGGTCGCCAAGCAAATGGCCACAATAAAACTTTCTATAGCTTTAACCTATTTGCAGCTTGGAGAGATCAATGGAGCTGACAGTCAAGCAAACGATTAACCGAAAAATAATTGCGTAAAATATACCTGAATGGAAAATAAATGGGAGGACTAATGGGCTTGAGGTAAGAAACAACCCAACTGCTGGCCGGCCCCTTTGGACCGAAAAACACCCGCTAAGAACTCTGCAGAATTGATGCTTGAGGAAAAAACCGACTCTCAGAGACAATATCCGACTCTCGGAAAGACCCAATAGAATCTCCGTAAATCAAATCAGTTCCGCCCCTCTTGAATGCCCAAAATCTCCTATGCAAAGATCGATTTTGCCTTTTGAAGAAGCCCAATGCAAATCCGCCCCCAAGCCCCAAATTGGCTCTTTCTATGAAGTTGCAATTTCAAAACCCCGCAAGGCTGATTTATGTCCTGCCGTGGCTCTTATCAATCTCCAGCTCCAAAAACGGTATATCTTAGCAACTAATCAAGGGCCCGAAGCCGCCATCTCATTGCCAACTCTACTGCTCCATATTCGAAGGGCTTGCAAACGTTTCATCCAAATTGAAGCCCAAGACACATAACCACATTTCAAGTGGTATTTTAGAAGGAGGAATTGCTTTTGTAGCAAAACCTTAGTGCATGCAATTTCTAGTTCCATACCCGGAAAACGCTATGGAGAAGACAAATTTAAAGATGGAGAAGACAAATTTAAAGGAATCGGGCTTTGAGCTTTTAGCATCGTCTCGCTTTTACTAGCTACATGTAAAACCGGGTTCAGGCCTCCTAATAACACAATTTAAACCTAAATCTCCTTTATTCCACTTAACCCTAAAGTGGATGCCTCATTGCTTGCATGTCGTTTATGAAATTAAATTAATTTAATTTTTTAAGGAATAAAAACATGCAAGCAAAACCATAGATAAAATGCCGTTCAAATATGAGAATCCAGTGTGCACTCTAGATATACTGATTAGTATGCCTCGTGCAATACGCCCATGAAATCATATGAAAACCATGCTAAAAAACGTATAAAATCACAAAAAAACCCCTGTTATAATGCTAGATTTTTTTTAATATAGCAATCAACACATAACTATCATTAACATTAATTAATACAAACCATTGCATCCAACATATTTAAAATAAAATCTCCCGAAAACCCCTTTGGTTTGGGTGCATATTCACACGAGGGGGTGACTCGGGCATCGAGTCGTTGGATAGGCATATTCACCCCTTATTCCTTAATCTACACCGTACACAAAGTTCCTCATTTGTGGGGTATGGATGTATAGGATTTGGTATACTGTATAACAAAATTTGTAAAATACTATAAGATTTGAGGTAATGTACTATATGGTATTGATTTTGTACGTGCAAAACATGATTTTAGGGGCTCTCGCTGCCCTACGTCACCCCCCGTGTGAATATGCACCCAAACCAAAGGGGGTTTCAGGGGGATTTTATTTTAAATGTGTTGGATGCAATGGTTTGTATTAATTAATGTTAATGATAGTTATGTGTTGATTGCTATATTAAAAAAAAATTTGGGCCCTTCGGGCCCTTAAGAAGGAATTTCACATGTAGAAACAATGATACAAACTATACTATACTTAATGTTAGAAACAATGAGAGAGACTTTATTAAATGAGGCAGAGAAATGGAACAAAATAGCAAGAATCCTCCTCTAGGTTGAGTGAATGGCAAGAATCCTCCTCTAGGTTGAGTTGAATGCCATGGAGAAACGTAATTCACCTAGTGTCTTTGGTAAATTTAAAGAAAAAAAAGAAAAAAACTACGGTGATGTATAATAATAAAAGAGCAAGAAGAATGAGTAAAGTAAAGAACCAAGTTGAGAAACAAAGAATGGTATAAAAATAGAATTTGATTCTTCACCACAACATTGTATCCTGTATATCTTATATTATAATGTTTTAGTGCAAGTAATGGACCACGCCCTAAAAGTTTCGACGACTCAGATTTCTTGAAAAAGGTTTGGACAGCCTAGATTCACTCTTTTTTACTCTTACTACGTTTTCCCTTTTAGGGTTGGGTGCACAAAGTCCGGCGTCATCGAGGTTCAGAGCCAAGCTTTGTTTGCTGCAAGAGTTCGGCCTGCGAACCAATGCACTTGGTGCCGTCATTTTGCACTCTGCCATCTGTAGCTAACTCTATTTCTATAAACTTCCAATTCCTAATGGTTTGCCCGTCTCCTGTCAATTTGGCAATACAATCCTGTTTCGTTGTTGCTTTTTAGCTCCAGCAGGAAATGAATAAACATAAGAACAGTAGAAATAGTTGCAGCATCTTCCATTGGCGAACCTTACCATTTGTAAAACCATGAATTTGCAGCATATTCTGGCAGTAAAATCTCAGCCTTAGCCTTCTGGAAGCCGCCAGGAACGACCTGTAAAAGAGGATTGCATGTGCCGATGGAGATGATAATGTTTTGCAGCTTCTGCAACCAAGAGCCTGCAAGATCCATGCTAAATGGGTGCGTGATAATATTTTCCATTCATTCTTTTATACAGGGTTAGGCTTTCGGATCTTATTTTTGGTCTGGAATCACAACTTCTCCTCCACAGCAGCACATCTATTCATCTTTTGTGTATTGCTGCTTTGAAAAGTCATGTGAATCTTCTGACTCCATGTGGAAGAAGAGATCAAAACGTTGAAAAGGAGGTCCAAAGAATGCAGCTACGGTGACCTCTTTCTTCCTTTCTTTGCTTTGTTGTGGTTGTGCAAGCAAGGACTCCATTTTTTCTGCGAGCTAGGTATTCCATTTTTCATTCTTTAGCAAGTTAGGCAGATTTACACACATATTTCTTCTTTTATCAAGCAGGTAAATGGAAACATCACCATGAATACATGTGAAGGCATGGCTTCATCTAAATCTGGCAGGGAGTTGTGGTGACCTGCATTAATTGTTGAACACTTGGGACGATGTTTGTTCAAGGATTCGGGTAACTCTGCAGTATGTAATACAATCGCATCTTCAGTATGTAACTGCTCTTCTATCTATTAACGAAAAACGTTTTTTTTTTCTTATGTTGGCGACTCTAATTTTCAATCCCAGTGGAGCTCCAATGTTGACTTGAATATTAATTCTGCTGCAACTATTTAGAGCGAATCCGGATATCTATCTGGTAAGAGGTTGACCTACTATTTGAAGCATTGATAGACAGACTACAAATGATGCTAATAAGCTTTTTTTGTTGCCATTTTTTTGTTCAAAATGCATCGGCGTAACATTTTAAGATATATATTTTCTAAGTCATGTTCTTCTTGCATGAACACTCTACAATTTATTATGATCTACTCTGCAATTTATTCTGATGCACCATGTGTTCTTATATGTGATCTTTGATACATCTCTCTTTATGTAAATTTGTGTGAATCCTTATTGAAGGTTTATCTCGACATTGTCAGTAGAACAGCCCCTTCATGGGTTAAATGGAGGTAAGGTTCTATTTGTAATGGTTTTGCTGCAATAAATGTATTCTCTTTTATTCATTATTGTTGTTTCTTTTGTAGGCGCTCATTTAGCAAATACAAAGGATGCAGCTGCATTTATTTTTTATCTTTGAAGAAGGTACTGCAAAAGGTGTTTGTCGAAGCGGCATTTGCTTTTTATCTTTAAAGAAGGTACTGCAAAAGGTTTTTGTCGAAGCAAATGGTGTTTATAGAATTACTACTTGCTCTTGAGGCAATAGCTGAAGCTTCCAGTTGATTGAGAAAGGAAGGCAACTCATTAATAAAGTGTGTTAAATAATTTGTGGTATATCGTGGTCTATTCACCTTATTGTGCTTTAAAAAGAAATTCGCAGGTTGTATGGCTGGAGATTGCTATTATATTGCCGCATTGATTACAAAGTGGTTTTGCTCTGAATTAGGAAAAAAGGAGGTATGGCCTTGCCAATTTGACTCTCTTTTTTATTCTATCTTTACGGTTGTTGAATTATGCAGATAGTATTTGAGCCTATAGAGCATAGATGCAAGTTCATAGAAGGGCATATTTAAGTCTTTCAGCTTTGATAGCTCTATCCACTAGAAGAACTATATACCATATCTTTGTTTCTCGACATAATATTTTGGAGTGAACAGAAGTCCTTAGAGACAAATTTGAGTTCACTGCCACAAGCATCACCTTTATTCTGGATTGGGTTTTGCCACAAAATATCATATCCTTCTATGATATGAGACATCCATTTTGTTAATTACAAAACAAAGGATGCAAATTACCTTTTACCACCTAAGACAATGGTCTTTACAAAAACAATTCCTGGAAAAGGAGGATGCAAGAAAGCTAGAGTCTACACCAAATATTCTGAAGGCAAGTCTCAAACTTAGACGACCTTGAATAAGTTAGGTAGATTTCGCTGACCAGAATTGTAAGCATACCTACGTGGCTGATATACTATGATGATCACAAGTTCTGTATTGTTAATCCATAACTCTATTCTTTGCCACACATGTCAGCTCAAATACAATTACAAGCTTCACTAATTACAAATCTCAAACTTCGTTTTAACTTTTCATATTCAAGCCACCCCACGAGTGAGGCAGCCAAACAAGGTCTTCCCTTTAGACAACCTCTGTTCACTTGCCTTTTGTTGACCAGCCACACAGGTCAGCTCAAATACAAATACAAGCTTCATTAACGACAAATGTCAAACAACTTTGTTTTAATTTTTTCATATGCATATGCAAGTTGCCCCACTCCATAAATGTTAGACAACTTTGTTTTAACTTTTCATATGCATATACAAGTTACACCAGGAGTGGGGCAACCAAACAAGGTCTTTCCTTTAGACAACCTATCTATGATTTCAAAGAAATATAATTGCTTTATTATCCTTTAGGCCTTTGCCAATTATAAGCACGTTCATTTTGTTATAGCAGTTGGGGCAATGGAACGTTTTATAACTTATGCAGCACTCCATGAACAATTGCTTTATTGTCCTGTAGGCCTTCTCCCAATGATAAGCATGTTCGTTTTGTTATAGTAGTTTAAGGCGATGGAATGTTTTATAACTTAAGCAGCACTTCATGAAAAATTGCATTAACTTTCAGCACTCGAGGAACAATTGCATTACCAGTCAGCACTCTAGAACAGTTGCATTAACTGTCATGGAAAGGCCAATCATGTTTCTTTGTTAATCAATTGGAGAGCAAAAACATTTGAAAATGTTATTTTGCTAATCAATTGGTGAGGAAAAATATTTTGCATAAGCAAAAATGTGAAAAACAACTCCAATATCCTTTTTATAGTAGTTGGCTATGCAACTCCTATAGTGGGATGCTTATGCAAGTCCTGTCGTACATGCTAGGCCAATACAGATGTAACAAATATGAGTGCTTATGCAAGTCCTGTCTTACATGTTAGGCCAACATAGATGTAAACAAATATGAGAATTGTGCAAATACAAGGGGAGTTTGCTAGCAAGGCGACAACGAAAAGAATGGTGCCCAAAGAACGCCTGGCAATCGTGAACTAGTGAATGGCATAAAAGCATAATTTGTCTCTTCATGACAATGCTCTTAAGAGCAACTGCAATTTTTTAAATAGTTTTGCACCTAATTCATGTGCATGAAATTCCTGGATGGAGCGATGGCTTAGAGCCATAGTAAACTTGGTCTGGAATTTGAACCCAGAGTTTAACCATCCATCATGATATGAGTTGAACATAGTGCTACATAAGATAACAGTTTTTGACAATTGCACCAAAATAGAGTATTTTGAAATAGAGTGTTTGAAGATTCATTCCTGCATAAGAAATGTCTCAGGAGAACAAACAAGGATACAATTAATATCGTCTATTCCACTGCAATGCAATAATGAAAGCCACACTTACTGGATATATAGCATTTGGAGCCATCGCCTTCAATTTCCATTAAATTGGCTAGCAAGAACAATCGACACGCAGAAGGCAAAACACATCATGTTATCACCTGATCCAATACCTGGTGGAAAACACGATGGGCTTGCATATATCAGTCAAACAGCCCTCTGATGCCAAACAAGGATTCTTTTGGAGAATCTGAAATTCTTTGCTTCAAATGAGTTCATACATCTACAAGCATATGTGAAATTACTCCCTGTCACAAGCCTGTAAGAGAGATGTAACCCATGGCACTGCATAATCTGAGAGCAAGAAAGAGTCCATACAGCAAAAACTGGCCAATTCCTAGAAGTCTTGTCGGGCGCATCCTATTTGCTGGAAGGACCACGAGCGCCCACACAAGTGCTGCAACTAGAAAGCCAAGAGTATAGAACAGGCTGTTGTCTTCAGGGACTGAAAATGCAGCAGGATAGGTTTGCCAGCTTGCAAAGATCAAAGAAACGCCAAGACCAACTAGAGTGTTAAACATAGCTCCACGCCCGTGACCCGGACATTGCATCTGCGCTCCATCTCCTTGATCATGGCAAGCAATTGCAATATTTTCCATTAAATCCCCCATGGAGTTATCCCAAGCTAGGACAGAAGTCCAAGTATAGCTGGTCTATATCTAAAATAATACCCAGGCTCACTAGTGTACCACCAATTCTTCAAAGAATTCTTGCAAATTAAAAATTCTACAAATTATTAAGTTCGAATAATATGGTGCACACGCACTATCCAAAGTTTCGAGACATACATAAATCATTGGCAGCCCACGGTGATAAAAACAAGCCACACAAGAGAGCCAACCAAAGATTTTGAAGAGAATTAAAAGCTTTTGTAATATAGACAACCATATAAGACCAAAAATCAAAGGGCTTGGTAGAATAAGCATATACACAATTCAAAACTCACGGCGAGTCTTGATCACATGTTCAAACAACAGAAGGGAAAGGGCCATCAAACAAATTAGGGTTTATTTCTCCCCTGTTTTGTTGTGGATGCATGAATGCCCGATATCAAAAAAGTTCTTTGTCTTTGCAGCTTCTTCCCATGAAGGAAGACTACGGTAATTTGAAAAACATTCTTCCATAAGGGAATGGCACCATCCTCCTTATCCTACCGTTCAAGGAAAACACACTGCCCAAGACACTTAATATTTGCATTGCTAGCAAATAACTATTTCATCTGTGAAAATCTTCCGCTTCCGTTTCTTGACATGGGCATAGCTCGACAAAAAAAAACACAGCTTTCCATTTATTTGGTGCGATCAAGGGACAAGTTCATAATGACGGGTTGAAGATAGATGCCGGAAGCCCACTAGACAAGGTCAGAATTCAAAATCCCCATTGTAACAAAATAGCTCAGATGAAACCGACCTCCTCCGAAAGCTTAGACTTAGACAAGGCCGTAATTAAGCACTCCAAGGAAAAGAGGGAGTCCATATTAGCCTTTGGTCTATGAGAAAGAAAGAGAAGGGACATTGCAAAAGAGCTAACATTCACCTAGTCGATCAAATAATATGCAACAAAATCCCCAATCGTGAACAAAATAGTTCGGGATGAAACCGACCTCCGAAAGCTTGGCCGAGACAAAGCCGCCACATTGTTGCCTTGAAACCCACCGCACACGCCATGGAAACTTGGAATATGTAGCACAACCGCTGAAGCAAAGCATCCGGCCGCATCATCCTCGCCACTCCAAACTGTTTCCACTTGGGATCACAATAACATTAATTTTTAGCAAGAATGCCCCGAAATGCTATCCACAAGGCTTGCATGTTCAGCCCTAAAATAAAAAGAGGGCTTTTGTTGTGAGCCCTTGGATGTTGGACCATTGGAAAAAAAAACTAAATCAACGACTAAGAAATAGTGCACTCTAGATGTACAAAGATTAGTACATCCATTGAATATACCATAAAATCTTAGGAAAACCTTTGTAAAAAGCGTGCAAAAACACAAAAAAACCCCTGTTATTATGCTACATATTCTAAACGAGGTGCACTGGACTACTTCAGTTGCGGATTGGCAACCAACAAATTAACATACTTCTTTTCTCTATTGTATGGTTTTTTCTCTCTCTCTCTTTTGATAATAACTTATTAAATGGTTTTAGGGTATGGTCTATGGTCTCGGGGATAATGATTTATGCATCTATATTAAGTCCCCCGGGAACCCCCTATTATTGTGCTATATATTCTAAACGAGATGCATGTGGACAACCTTCGTCGATTCACTTCCATCCTCGACTTAGATCGTATTTTGGCCTCTTGTTTCAATTATGGTCATTTTTTTGGAGACACCTATGATTTTAAAATATGGAATACAGTTCACCTTGGAATATGAAATCTTCGATTCATCTCTATACTAGTTTGCGAGCGTTTTATATTTTTGAGATCGAGACTCGAAGCTCTACTAAAATAATTCAATATCTATTGTTTAAATTTGGTTTTCCGGTTGGTGGAAAACTTTTTTTGTATTATTTTTCAGGCCACTTTGCCTAAGGTTTTGGAATTTTTTATGCTGAGAAATATTTCTGGTATTATAAAAAATAATTTTGTTTTCGTCCATATGATTTTGAGAGGGGATTTTTGCCCTTTCAATCGATTTTCTCCTTTCAAATTCCGGCATGCATGCCACGATATACATGCAACGATGACATTGACAACTCTCGATCCAGTGTGAAGGTGGCAAATTTAGGGAAGGCATGTTGCTCCTTCATAGTGTTAATCTTCGGCTGATTGATTGCTTGGTGTAAGATTAAACTCTTTTTACTTTCTATTTTGCAGATCGTCACAAGCTGCTTGCATTTTTGAAGCTTGGCGATTAGCAGGAAACCATTTCCTTGGTTTTGTCAAGAAATGTTTGGTTATTCCATCTGCTCCTCAGCTCTAGGCAATCTTCGTGAATTTGAGCATAGGTTTTCTCTGTTGTGATGAACTATTTAAGGAGGCTAGGTTATTTATTCAGCTAAGGAATTTTGTTTCCTTTGCTAGGTTATTCTTCCAACTAAGGAGGTCTTGAAGATAGTTCGTTTGAAGACACTTCTTAGCTTCATTATAATCCCTAATGGTATGTGATTGATAGGGGTGTGTAGCTTCTTTACAAAAGCTCCTCGGCCCATATATACCTTGGGGATTATGATCAAGCTGAGCCTTTGTCTTCACATTTCTCATATCATTATGTTTGGTCCTTCAAGCATCTATATGCACGCCCTTCGGTAAACCTTCGGTACCTCTTTTTGGTTTTTTGGTTTTTTTGTTTTGTGATTCTGAAATGTATTCTCCCTCATGCAAAACATCATTCATAAGATATTATGTCATTTCTTTAATTTTGTTAGCACGATCCAGCCTCAAGGTCAACATTTTCCTACTTCCACTTTGCTAACGGTTCAACTTCATCTTTAGCATGTGTGAAAGCAAGTGTCAAAAGTTGTCTCTGGTGGGTTTTGTATAGGGTTGCTTACATCCAATTGCTAGAATAGTGCAGGGGCATCAGGTAAATCCTTGGAATGTCTTCATTGAAGTGTATCCACACATGGTAGAGTCAATATATTGTTTGTTGAGCTGGAACCTTCACATCAGCTTCACATCATAAGCACTTGGAAGGTTGATAGAGGTAAAACACTGAATTGCATTTGTTTGTATTCATTGTTTCTACTGTGCATATTATCTTTCATGGTTAATAATGAAACTATTGTCAAATCTCGAGATCGGACTTGCGGTCCACGGTGTAGGGATAGAGCATGCTTTGCATTTTATGCAGCTGAATTTTAGGAACATGCTTGCTGTTGGCCTTCGGAGAACCAGGTCTGTAGAAGGGAAGTTATGGAGTTTTGCGATTTGTGCCTTGCAACTTCACTAGTATCCGTTAGATTTGTGCATCTAAAAGGGATTATGGTGCTTGCCTATGATTGCTTGCCCTGGTGCAAGAATTAGATCAACTATTAAGTTTTGAAATGCGGGGCTCCGGGACACGGATGTTTTTCGGACGGTTCTAGGAATATATACCATTTAGAACTTCATACGGTGCAAACTTGCTAGGTGGTTTTAGATGGTCTTCATAGGTTCATGAGTTGGCCATGACGACTTTTGAGCGGATGCTCGTGGTTTTGAAATGGGTCTCTATTATTCTTTTCACCTATATTGTATCCCTGCCACATAAATTGTCTTTAGAAATTGCCTTTGCTTTTCATGCTTTTTCTCAAAGTACTTATTTGATACGCACATATATTAAGTCTTTATATAGTAATTTCATGTGCTTTGCATATAGTGAGTGATAAATATCTCTCGGTTTATCTTATTGCGTGCATTTCTTTCTGGAAGGTGTCTTGCCACATTTTGATGACATTACGGAAGGAGTTACCTTTAAGGTTGGAAGCTTTATAATTTCTGGTTTCTGCTATAAAACTCAACTTGCCATCTTCATTTTATCAAGGCAATAATTTAATGTATATTGTCATTTTAAAAACAAGGGCACTGGATAAAGTAGATCGGATAGCTATGCTCGATATGCTTTCGATGCATGCAAAGGTATGTTGCAAAAATCACCCTATTCTTTATTGACTATTCCTATGGTTCATCTGTAATCGACAATTGCTTTGAAGCATGAATTCATTAGTTAGAGAAATTTGGAATTCTCGTTGACCTCCAAATAGGTTGCAATGGCCATATAAAACGCAAAAAGTTCTTCATTGAGACCATATTGGTGACCCAAAACATGTTAAAAGGTTGCACAAATCGCTACGCGCGCTATTTGCATCTATCGACCAAAATATTTGTTTTTAAGGCATATTCATAATAAATGGCATGTGTTATGACATATATATTGCACACGGTGAGCTCCCGAAGATCGCCATTGCGATCTATTAAAACAAAACATGGGTGCAAAATAAGCACCCAAAGACCAAATAAAATTTGTATTTTATTGAAAATACTAAAAAAAGAATACAATTTTGAAAAGAAAAAATTTTTTATACGCTCCAAAGGAATCGTTGTGGCGATTTGCTTGAGCAAGTATTGAGGTTTGTGCTCATGGTTTGTGCTCATGGATTTCGCGATGGCGATTTAGTGGATCAAGAATCAAACCATAAAAGGCGATATACAGGAATCCGACGGACATGATTTTACGCATCAAAACGTAATCGCAAATGAGACTTGAATAAAAAGGAATCGATTAAAAACCTACAGTCTGAATAAGAAAGTAATGGATTACAAACCTTTCAACAAGCTTGATCTTTACTCAAATCGAAGAGATAATCAAGATTGTTCTTGAGGAACCTCGGGTGATCGATTAACAATAGAAGCTGATCTAATATTTTCCTTAAAGTTCTCATCCATATTGTCATTCTTCTGCAACTCTATCTGTATGAACTCAATTTGATCTTCAATCCGAATTTCATAGTCGTCTTTCCTATTTGGTACTGCTCCCAAGCATCTTGTTCAGCAATAGGCTTTGTCTTTTCCTACGTGTCTAAATTGAAATTAAAAGCATCATTCCTCTCACCAAACCAAGCCCTATAAATGAATGTTTCCCTGCCCCATCATTTACCTAAAAAGCAGCCATAGATTCGTGGATTACGGAAGCTAGCCTTCGACCGTCCAGTTTGATTTCGGTTGAAAACCTAGTTGAAGGGATTTTGACTCAAAGCCTTGCTCAAAACTTATGTGGAAATCCATGGCTTTTGCTCAAAATAGGGTCCCCGGAAATCCTAATACACCTGCAGATCACTCAAAATAACCCTGTAGGGAATCACTTCCCGCAGAAATTCTAATAAACCTGCAAGGAATGAGTCAGACTATAAGATGCAAGACTGCGGTGGAAACAACGACGGAAGAATCCTCATGAATCGCCGGAAGAGATCGCCTACCAATTCGCCGGAGGAGATGCTTTGGGAAGAGATGCTCACCGGGAAGAGATGCGGAAAGGCACTAGAGACATCCGCATCGAGCAAGGCATCCGAAGGTCCTCGCGTCCCTGCATGCTACTGCCCATTCAAATCGAGGGATTTTTATAAAATATTAATGGTTCTAAACCACGCTTTTATTTGAGCACATGCTGTACCTTTATCTTGCCCACATTGGGCGGGACAAAAATTTGAATTAAAGGTGACCACTTTTGCTGGTGGTGGGCCTAAAGTGCTGCGCTTTAAATTCTCAAAATCTCGCTTTTTTCTCCATATAATGAATTCGTGCTTTTTGCAAATAGTTATGGCAGAACAAGGACTTCTGGTTCAGACCTTTAAGGCAAGAATGATTTTGAACTCATGTTGCAAATCATCCTATTTTATTTTTGATTGTTCCGGGCAATAAGAAGTATGGTTTTTTTAAGCATCATAGTTTGTTTCTTAGATTGTGCTTTTTAAGATCATATTAGGTAACAACTTTTTAAATAACTGCTACATGTTTGTTGAGTTTTAGAGTTCCTCCTTGATCAATCCATAGGCATTGCATACCAATTTCTAGGTCGTATGCTTTGAGACACGAGGGCCTAATTTAATATAGATAAGCATATAATGGTTTGCATACTTTTTTTGTGATGTAATATAGCTTGGGGCGTCTTACCTTATCTGAGTCGTTTTTAATATGTTGTTAGCAACTACAATTTCTGATTATTGGTTTTACTGAGGCCATTCTTTAGGAGGTGTCATGCTTTTCGCTACAACATAATCAAGTGAGAGAGCAATTCTGATTGCATCGCTTTGTATTGAACCATTAGCGGATCTGTATTTCCTTTGCTTCACCATACTTGAGGAGGCCATTTTGGGAAAAAATGCTAGACCTAAGCAAAAAAACGAAATTGTAGCACTTTTTAGCACCTTTTTTTTGTGCTTGTCTCTCGACCTATGCAAAAGAAATTCGATGTGGTAGGAAGGGCTTCCCTTTTTTGAAGGGGACGAGAATGGCATGAAGGCTCGAGGCGGGAGAACCTATTTGAAGAGACCCAGATTTCTTGAGGCTGACTCGAGGTAACATGTAGTCGGTTTCATTTTTGCTATTCTTTCATAATCTGCATCGTTGAAGGAAGAACTTGTGAATATAAACATGTTTCAGAAGTCTAATGCATGGTTTTTTCTCAGGCCAGGATTTTAGGCTAAAATTGATGTTATCTCTGCATTTTTAGGTAAAGTGAAATTATCTGCACAGAATAGATTCTTTTCTAAAAAATCCCAACATTTCTAGAACTAAGCAATGTGAATGTTACTATGTCCTCTACAATTTGCATGCTTTAAAACCTATGTTTGGATTAAATTTTGATGCCTCTATTTAACTTGGTTATCAATTAAACTGTCCTTCTTAATGGTGTCTCAGATTTTTGCGCAACCAATTGTTTAAGCAGGTTAACGGATTCTTCGAAGCAAGGCTTAATTTCTTCATGGAGCCAGGTAACAATTATTATGAAATAAATCTCAAATATTTTTCCTGTCTTTTCTGATAATTTTTTTATGCTAGGTAGATTGTTGTTGTTCATTTGGAAATTTCAGGCTGCTACATGTACAACACTAAAGCATAACTTGTAGATTGTGAGATGTTCACGTCACGAGAAAAGGTACTTATTTGGCAAGAAAACTAATATGCATGCGACTCTACACACATACTTATTAACTTGACATTTTTTCGACTTCCTATGCCAATAACAAGGAGGAATTCCACATCCTTAGGGGTTTATCCAACAATGGCGCCAAGCTAGGGCGATCAAGAAGAAGGATGTCGATCCAACAAAATTTGAAATGGTATGGAAGTCCCATCTTCGTGGTGGTAAAGCTGCATGTTTCTCAAATCCGACCACAATTTGAAGGCAATTGCATGATCTCATCTTTCGAGTGTACTAGAGAGGCCTTAAGAATTCAGAAAGTTAGAACATTGTTTTCCCAGAGCATTTGCATGGTCTCATACCCTCGCGCCTTGAGCTGCTCCAAATGCTTACAAGGTAGATTAGGCGGAATTTTGCTGGTGAGTCCCTAAAGTGCTCAATGATATCAATAAATGGAGGCGAGGTCCAACAGTGGACTCTTTTGGGAAACATTACCACCATTAGTTGTGAAATGAAGCGTCTTCTTAATGAAAAAATGAGATTGAAAGCGAGACATTACGTGAAGGAGCAAGAACTACTCAGGATTGAAGGCGGTTTGGTCGGTTCGACAAAGCTAGAGAGTCCTTAGCTGCTATGGCGAGAAGAGAAGAAAACCGATTACTTGGATTTAGAAGCCACCTTTGCTGGTGATGGTGATTTTGCTATTGCAATCAATACATTAAAGATGGAGGAGAGGTGCATCTTTGATGCCATGCGAAAGGTACGTGAACATCTTGGTGGTGATAAAAATATGGCAATAAAGACTAAGATTGACTTTCTGAAAGATAAATTGCAAGAAATCAATGATCTTTTTTGTTTTTGGAGTTGTAAGAGCAAACATATTACTGGTTTGCAGCAGCTACATAAGGCAGGAAAAATGCTGACGCCAACCATGAGCAATTATAAGATGCCTGTAGGCATGCAAAATAGTTGTGAAGCTTGTGGACTGGCCTTCAGACAAGATTATCAATTTTTTGTTAGTTTATCATGCAATCACACTTACCATGTTTGTTGCTTTCATACTGTAGCGCATAGCCGTCAATGCATAGTTGATGCATGCAAGATGCTTATTCCTAGTGCTTTGTTACAAGAACTAGGCTTGTATTGCCATGAAAGTGGTGGAGGGATTGATGATGACAGTTGCATGGAAGAGGAGGAAGAAAGCCAGGTCAAACAGGTAAAACATGTTGAAGAAAGTGCAAACAGTGCAACTTTAGAGAGGAATATGATTCCTAAAGGGAGAGGACCAAAAGATTCAGATCACGTAGAGTTGCAACCACTAAAAGCCGATCTAGCAAAAGATTGAAGAACACCCTTGAATCAGAACACAAAGGTAGACTTGCTATCTTTGTTAGAAAAATGTAAAGTGTTCTTTTTCTTTGTGATTGTATTTACGAAATTTGGCAAATATTGTTGCGGATGCGAAGCGGATGCCAAGTCGGGAGTAATTATGTTCACTTGCCTCCAACTAATTCTCCCTTGGCAAAATAAGTAAGTAACTATTACGATAGGGCCATTTGATTTATTGTATCGGACTATAGTTTTGCTCAAATGTCTGAGGATGATACAATTTGTAAGAGCGTGGCGACCAATTGTGATGCTGATTTTGGATCCTTTGCTCGACTCATGAATCCATTTGCAAGGACATCTCAACAAAGGCATGTTCAGACGATGAAGAAGTTAGTCTTAGCGGGGATGACCTTTACGCTTGATGGTAGGCTTTGAAGAAAGCGGTGGCATATCTTTTCAATAAATTTCATGTTGGACACAAGTGGTCAAGTACTAACATACAAGATATAAGCGTCCTACAAGGCAAGGTTCTTCATCTTTGAAAGCTTGGGAACCCGGTACTTGATGTGCAAAATCTGACATGGAATAAAATAACGGCTAAGGTTAGCCAAATGGCTATTTTGTATGATTTTGCCAAGAAAAAGCGACTAAAGTAAATGGAAAAAATGCTAAAAAAGAAAAATTTTAGCCCATTTTTTTTTTGCCGCCCAAGTGAGTTTTAGGTTGATTAGCCAAACCTTTACCTCGGACAATGTATGTACTAACTTTAGAAATTTCAAATATGGTTTATATTTTTTTTTTTTTGTCCCACTTTCTTTCTTGTTTCAAGTACAAAGTTGAAAGCATGAGAGGAAAAAATATGATGTAATCCCTTTATTTTTATGGTTTTTGAACATGTTCATGTATGTTTGTGTCTTAATTTATGTGTTTACAATTTTACAATAAATTCAATGTCTTTGCCAAAATGCTTGAATTTTTTTAATTTACTATAGCGTGATGGCTAATATTTTCCTTTCCATTTTGTGAAAGTTTAGCCAAAAGCAAGAAACTCTGATGGAGAAAAACCATTTAGTTTAGCCAAGTGTTAGAAACTTCTAGCCCCAATCTGAAGGTAGTTTAGCTAAACCTATTTTGGCTACACTAAAATATAGGAGTAGTAATTTATTCCATGGAGTACAGGTTGGGAATTTTTGGCTACATTGATGGCAGTTTTGGACACGTTCTCAAATTCATTAGCACACTTGCATGGCAGATAGACTTTGACTTGACTCATTTGTTCTTCTCTCAATTTTTTTTTGTGTGGCAATGTTTTAGTGTGGATACACTATGTGAAACATATTTTTTGGAATATATACTTATGTCTCATGCTGTTGGTATCACTAATATTTTGTTCCAGTGAGCACGATTTTGAGATGTTATAGCATGTGTTAACCACATATTTGCTATAATCAACCACATGCATTTCTTTGCACGTGGTACTAAGTTAACAAATAAACTACGTCTTTGTTCATCTCGGCTTCAAGGCAATTCTTTGAAGTTCTATGATTCCTTCTGACAATGAGATTTCATGCTTCATGGGTGAGAATGATGAAGCTGCGGCACAACTTGATGGTGCTAGTGGTCTTGTATGCAAGTTTGACCACAGGTTTCTTCCTACTTTTGGAGGCCCCCTTATCATCAATGTGTTCAACTTGGTCATGGACTGCGGTTTGACAACAGGACAACATAAGCATTTTTGCGGGATAGAAGAGCACACAAATGCATAATCGTATCGATGAGTTACTTCTATTTTCGGTCTTATGCATAAACCAACTATAGAATGCATTAGTTTGAAAAGCCAGACTTTAAGCTGTTTAATCCTTCTTGTCACTATTTGCGGTGTGCAATATCCTAATTCACATCAGCGATTGGCTTAGCGAATAGTATCAAGCCCTACATGCACATGGTGAGCTTATGCATATGACTCTACATGGAAATCAAGCTTGAAAACAACTTATTTTAACACTTTAGCATCATTATAACAGAACACATAAGAAACTTAGGAGGGTACCTGTTCAAATGTTTTCCAATCAATCATATAGTGCTCGTCTTTCTTCTCTTTTTGGACAAGCGGGAAGCTTTGAGGGCCACACTTCTTACATGGAGCGTGAGACATTCATGCTTGTACCATTCCTCGGTTTCAGCCTTAGGACAAGTCAAAGACCTCCACAACTCACTAGTAGACATGTAAGTACTCTTCTTAGCTAAGCAAACTGGCCCAGAGCCACATACAACACAATTGCATGTGCAATCTTGACCATGAATCACGGAATCATTCCTCATTTTGTTAATTGCTAACCTGATATAATCAATTTCATGTGATGAACACAACAACAAGTCTCGATCTTTTATCTTCTGACAAACTCTGGTTTCAAAGCTACAAATCTTTGTCAATGAGATATTAAGTTCGGGATGGTGCATTTTGAAATTTGAAAAAAAGCCACTGCTCAAGGAAAATATGATCATTCTGAGTTTGAAAAGTGCTAACAAAATAATTATCATAAAAATAACAGTGGTATTACCTGAGTCTCTTCCAAGAAATGTAAAGGATGAAGCACCTTCTATTTTCGGGCTATCCTTATTTTTAAAACATCCTTCTTGTTGGGCGAAACCCTGGTATTAGCAGTCCAATATCCCACAACAATTTTCCTAATCTCATCCAAAAGTCTATCACTTCTAACTCTTCTTGTAAACATAGACCACGGTCCCTCACCCTGTTCAACAAAGACTCTTCTAGTTCTTGCTGCACTCACAATGTTTCTGCTCAAATTAAATGTTCTAGATATAGCTAAACAGTTAATGTTTGAATCTACCATGTAAACCATAGCAGCAGTCCTGGCCCTCAAGACATCAGTCCTCCTAGCCAATTTATGTGAATCAAATGAGCTCTTCAAATTTTCCACAACTTTTTTTACTGTCTTGTAATCAATGATAACATTTTCATTGATAAGATTGAGTGCTTTAGCAGCATTAGAAGATACCTCGGCTTTTGTCTGAGGATGAAGGCCACCATGAATTTACGCTCTTTGCTTTCTTCATAGAATCACCCGACTTTTTGGGCGGTTATTTGCTTCCTTGAATGCTTACCTTTGCTGGGGAATGATTTTCTTTGTTAGCATTTGCAAGATCCCTCTTCTTTTGTCTCCAAATTCGCTTCCTTTCAGCTTCAAGGCGCCTTCTTTCAGCATCACAATTGCAATTGCCATTGCTATTGCATTTTCTTGATTTCATTGAATAAACCCAGATTGGCCTACATCACCAAATTCATGATCATGTTCATCACCAAAATCTTCACTACTTTTAGGACACATTTCGTTGGCAGAAGGTCTAGGGTTAGAATTTGCTTTATCATGAAGAATCGATTGTGCCAAATTGGAGCAAATACCACTAAATTCAGCAGTTACGTGTTAAGTAATGGTGAAGATTGGAAACAACTCATTACAATTCAAATTTGAACCAGTTCTAGCAATAGATTGAGGAGAAGCGTCGTTCCCAATCCATTTTGAAAGAAAGACTGTAATAAAAAAAAATGGTTCATCCCAATTTTTTTCCATTGAATACAACCGATTCCCATAGGATTGATGACATGGCTGCAAAATTGCCATTCGAGCTCAAACCGCTCCAAATCGTTCTTGCTATTCTTTTCAGCTACCCGAGAGAGAGGAGGATGAAAAAACACTGAAGGGAGTGAAGGCGGACAGTGAAGGGCATGAAGGTCTACCAGCACATTTCCGCCGCGTATGTCGGGGCGTGCTAAAATGCTAGGGTCTAGCATTTTTGGACCCTTTTGCAAATGGATTTGAGTTTGGACAATTTCGCATGGTATTTCTTTCCATCTTTGAGCTTTCTGAACGTATCATTTCTTATAGCTTTGTTTTCGCATGGAATTTGTTTCCATCTTTGAGCTTTTTGAAGATATCATTTCTTATAGCTTTGTGAAAATGTCGCTCCTTTTAACATTCCAAAAGCTCACAATAAAATATACCAAGGCATAAACTTCATTTAGCATCATGTTGAACATATCTGCAATTTATTGCAGTTGGCATGTTTTCTAAGGTCAAGATTGAAAGTCTCCATAAATGATTGCATAAGTGATTGAAGTTTTCAGAACATCCTTAGCGTGGACCGGGATGCTTAGGAGCGTCTGGAGGTTTGCAACATACAGGTAGGCATGGTAGATTTCCTCCACCTTGCAAATTGAGGTATTTTGCTTACTGAATAATCATGTGCCAGAGGTACCCATTAAATCCATCAAACATTTTGTCTGGGCAACTTGAGGCTATTTTTTGAAGTTAAAGAAAGGGAGATCTTTTTACTGCCTTCAACCCAATGTTGTGAATATTATGCTGAAGAGCCCATTTTGTATATGGAGCCCACATGCCATCTGTGTTCTACATGATTTCTTCGTAGCAATTTTTAACTTGAATCTGATGTCTTCCTATAATTGTTCTACAACAATTTGCCTAAACCACCATCGTTAGAGAGGTGAATAAGTCATGCTCCTCATGCATGTTCTACTGATGATAGTGTCCGTTCATACATGCTGAAACTTAATATACAGTTAGCAATATATTTCCTTATTTTTATTGTTTGCAAGGCTTGAGAAGTTGGGATTGTGTAAATGGTTGATTTGACTGGAAACTAAACATTTGTCTTCAAGTTATTAATTTAATTACCCGTGAAAGGATTGTATTGATATGTTTATACATCCCCTATACCAACTTTGATCATGTATAAGAGCCACTTGCGCAAAGGAGACTATTGCTTAGTTCCATGGTCTTTATTGCATTTGCAATGAGTTTGACAGGCATTTACTTTTACACAAGTAATTAGTGCAATCATTCTAGCCCTCACCTTTGGTTGCATATAATAAGGCCATTTGAACCCACTGCGATGAATATAATTCACACAAATTATTACATAACCCATGCCTCTTTTCTTCAAAACGTTTTCCAGATCACCACATACTCCATGAATACTTCAACATGAAAGTTACACTTCTTCCTTCACAAATGTGAAACGTATCAAACATATAGCATCAACTCGAACTGTAGAACTCACTATGCATAGCAATAAGTATTGGCTAAGATCCATCCCAATATGGCAAATTCCAACATCACCTTCATGTTTTTTGATGTCTAGTTTGTTCATTATATCTATCATCACCTTTTCATATCCAACCAAATATCTACTGTTTGTACTACAGTTCTAAATGTAGAAAGACATGACTTCTTGTTAGAGCCTAAACTCTAACCTTGCAAGAACAAGGATGAAAAACCCAACAATCCAAGCTCAATCTATCAGATCTAATGCACAACATAAAGATTCATCATCTTCATAGCTAGATCAAGCAAAAATCTCTCCCAATACACCCTCTCTCTATTCTTCTCTCTGCTCGGATAGCACAGTGATGATCATGCTTCCACAATGCATATGTGCAAATATCCTGCACGCATGCATGTGTGTATATCACTCCATATACAATATACAATCTCCTATACCACCTCAATAGTGGTGAGCGTGGTGAGTGTGGCGAGTGATGATGAGTGTGTTGCGTGGTGACCACCCCAACAGTGGCGACCACAGTGGGAAAATGTGCCACTCCATGGCGGAGAACCCACAACAAAACGTACTAATATGGTCTTTGGGACATGTCCCCAAATGACACATTTACATGTATGATTAAAAAGAACATTACCCTCCTCAAATCCAAATAACTAGTACAAAACACATTGGTTTAAAATGATAGTGACGAAACAGAGCCGCTGTAACTGTGGCAAACTCCTGATACCTTGAGTTCCAGACCTCTGTTTGACCTGCACCATAGCTCTTTGGATTCGTATCACCGAAACACATCCATTGATGTAGGATAGATTGTGTATTATAGAACTGTCACCATCTGTGTTTTTACAGAAAAATGACCTGCTATAACCTAAAAGTTCTCCACAAATTCTCTGTAATTGGAGCTATGCCAAATTTGAATCCCTTAGAATAGCATTTCTCTTTCAAAATAAGGCCTGAGATCCTTGCCATTTCTGGGATTAGGCAACAATTCTCCTTCTAGAGGTATCAGGTAGAAAGCCCCACCTGGTACCTCTTTATCAATCAGAAATGGGCCTTCCCATGGGTTTTGAAATTTAGATAGATGCTGCTTAGTGGTCCTGCACAACATCAATTGCCCTTCCTCAAATGGATTGACAACCTATAACTTGTCTTTGATAAGCTTTACTTTTTGTTTATGCCTCATATTGAAATGTGCTGCTTCTTGTCTCATCTCTTACAATTGCAGCAAATCATCCATCCTATTATGCACTTGATTTGGAGTTGGAACTTCACCTAAATTCTCATAATAAGGTAGCTCCACAAATGAACACAAAGGAATGTCCAAATAAATAGGCATTACAGCTTGCACTCCATAAACCAATTCAAATGGTGTAAATCCTGTAGCCAACTTATAAGTACACCTGAAACTCCATAAGGCACATGTCAAGGCTTCATGCCAATTTCTTTGATTATCCTTCACTGTTTTAGCCAAGATAGCTTTCAAAATTTTGTTAGTAGATTCAGCTTGCCCGTTTCCCTGTGGATAATAAGCAGAAACTTTTACACGTTGAACTCCAATCTTTTCTGTTAACTGAGTTACTACTTTCCCCATGAAATGAGTTCCCCGATCAGATAAAAGAATGGTTGGAACACCAAATCGAGAAATCAAATTGTGATAAAGAAAGCTTACTATGGTACTTTTTGTAGCATGCTTTGCTGGAATTGCTTCTACCCACTTCGTAAACATGCATGTGGCTGCCAAGATATACTTATGACCTTTGGAAGATGGAGGATTGATAGGCCCAATGTAATCCAATCCCCACATATGAAACGGACCAACACTCAAAATAGGATGGAATGGCATATTATTGTGGCCTGTTAATTGTTTACGATTTTGACACCTCACATTTGCTAACAAAGTCTCCAGTATCATTGTAAAGAGTTGGCCAATAATATCCCCAATGAAGGATCTTCCTAAATTTGTAGTTACGGCTACAAAATGCCCACGACAATCATGTGTTTCTTTGCAACAAATCATGAGTTTTGCTGACCAGCAACACACCTTAATAAGAGACCTTCCATAGTAACCATCATTCAATTAAATTGGGATTATGTCTTGATTTTGGGACAAATTTCATATTGCAATTTTTTAGTAACTTGATAAAAGTCACTATACTTTAACATACAATCACACACCTTAATATAAATTCACACCTTAACTTCAAATTACAACATCATATATCATGAAACTCAAGTAGTACACAACTTTTATTAACTGTGATTGATACATAGTAATGTAGAAAACATATTTACATAGTTTTCAATTTTTCCACCAGCATCCCCAAGGATATGAGAACCTTATTCCTTACATCACGAGGGTATTGTAACTCATTTGTTTTACTTGGAATAGTTTTTGGAGTCCACGAGTACAATACGGTTTCAATGTCTAGCCAAAGATTAGGATCACTAGGATTTCTCCTCCACCTCTTTTTCCAACAATCTGAATATCTTTCTTTATCGGTGACATTAGTCAACTGGTGCACTGGACACCACCATTCCACACGCACCTTATTGAAGTTAACATCACCTTCTTCTTTGCAAATATCTGAGATGGTGTATCCCAACCACACCGGATAAGTCTGTAAATCTGCTGGTTTTACTACCACAAATTGGTGGCACTCCACGTCAGTTGCTGGTTCATAAACATCTAGGCCTGGATATTTTGACCTATCTTTCTTAGGACCAACATAGTGTTTGTCAGATTGAGGAGGAGCATGGGCCTTAACAATGCTACTAATAGTGCCATCATCTTCCTCATGTACACTAATGTCCTCCACACCTTTTGGGGAGCCACCCTTGGTCAATTCTTACGAGGGATGTGTCTACCTCATCCAACAAGTTAATCACCTTCTTCCAGTAATCTATCAATGCACGATTAGTGTCATCAGAATTAGTTTGCCAAGGCTTGATGTAGTCATTGATGCCATCCTTGGTCAATCCCACTTGCTTCACTTTTTGTAGTAGGTTTTAGAGATTTTGGTTGACCTGGAGGTATCATAGGCTTGCCACTCGCATCTCTATGCCAGATTTCTGCCCCTCCTCTCCACTTCTCCTCGGGAAGGTCTCATCTTCCATTGCATTATTGGAATCCCATCTCTCACCCAAAAGTGAATTGAAGAGGTCTAGAATGGCCTTCCATGTCTTGATGATAACCTTCCACAAAACTCTTCCAATCAGGCACCTCTTCTATGAGAGATCCTATAGGAGATGGAGTAGTGCATCCATGGAATATTTCTAGTAGCCTAGGAAAATTGGTCATTGTCTGTTGTCTCAAAACATGACTATATTTTCCAAATAATGCATCCACATCCTCATGGTATGTCCAGGGCATTAGAAACCCCAAATTAACTCTTTCAAAAATGCCCGGATGTTAAGTAGGATAAGAAAGAAAACATCCACTGTTCTTATTTTGCCCAAAGACGGTTATCAAGTTGCAAGAGCAACCTTCTAGGCAGATCCCAAGGTTTAGCACGAGATGTTGAAGCTCCAACATGTTCATTAGGTCCATGCCTCCTAAACCTTGCCTTGCTAATATTTTTAATATTATTCGGGTTTCCATCCAACAATGCACTATGTAGTGGCGGCTAGTTGTAGGGTCCTGGAGGTAACCATTGTAACCATTCTCATAGTTTCTTAAACACCTCATGATACTCCCAATATGAAAATCGGACCATCACTCCACAACTCCAAGTGTAATGCCCATAGTAGGTTTGAGGCGGCCATGCAAGATTGCCCCGATCATTGAAATCGCAAAGGGTATGATCTTCCACATGACTTTGGTATGTACTTGAATTGTGGAAGACAAGTCTTTTGCTGGTCCATCTTGTCATGTATAATACATAGATAGTTATTAGGTTCCATTGCAGACAAGGTCCTCCACATCCAATAAGTTGATCTATATGATAGTTGATTACGGAAAAGGACTTCATGAGATACACAAAACCGATAGATAGGCTTGTCATTCATCACAGCAGCAGTATACAATGTTTGGAAGAAGAGAGAGGGGTAGCCGACCATAGGAACAATATCGGACTACCCCAAAAAAGAAAATGTGCCAAGGCAATATAGAAGGGCAATGGCGACAACTTCTCATCGGGATAAAAACCCGCCCTTGCGGGTTTCGAGGAGAAAACCCTAATGAGAAATGGTCACCACCAACCTCGAATGTGTTGCCTGGAGAACATAGAAACTGGACGAGAGCGAAGGCACACACAAAGCACGACCTCAAGCAACAGTGAAAAAACCCCACATGTAACAAAGAGGATGACGAACGGAAATAGAGCAGGACCCCAACAGACGGTGGAAGACATCGAAATCCTGCAATAAAAAAACTCCCAAAAAACACCCGTAAAGAGTTAGAGAAACAAGCCTAGCCCTAAAAAGAATCTGCATCAAGAAAACCCGAAGATATAAGGAATAAAAATAGGTAGAAAAAGAGCATAACAAAAAAAAGATAGCATCACCCAGCGGGTGGAAATCCGTCATAAAATATGCAACACCCTCAAGGTGGAAATAAACATGACATCACCAAAGAAAGTAGGAGAAAAACACGGAAAAATGCGCGGAGGAAAGAAGCAACAACGAAAAAGCCACGGGTGGTGGAGAACAACAAAGAATGCATGAACCAATAATAAGACAAATGAAAAAGACTTATACGCCCACGCAACAGGGCGGGAAGGGAGGGAAGCTACGAGAAAGGAGAAATGTTGTTGTGAGAAGGCGGCATATAGCGGCCCGAAAATGGAACTGGCCCTAATATAGCGGCTCGGTCCTTTCCCAGAATGGCGTCCGATGGCTTCCGGATCGATGGGACTCGGGAAAGGACTCATGAGATACACAAAACCGCCGACTACCAAAGGACTTCCTCAACTATAAGCCCACCCGCCGTGAAACCTCCGGATGTTGAGTTGAATTGGCGAAAGCACATAGCGAGAGTGAGAAGAAGAGGAGCCGCCACGACCGTGGCTGGGGCAGATCATGTGGAACTCCCCGAGCGGCAGCCGCTGAAGCCCCTCCGCGACGAGCCGAATGAGTATCATATTGGGATGGATTTAAGCCGATAGCGAGAAGACACTCTCGCCACCACCCCCGAGCAGTCGGATAGGATAAAGGACGCAAAGAAGAAGGAGAGGAACGAAAAAGAGGGCCGCCAGTAGAAAGGAGGATCGAGGAGGTGATAAGAACCAATAGAAATCAGGCGCTGAAGGATAGTGACAGGGCATGCAAATAAAGGCAAGCGAGCTAAAGAAATCGTATGACCACGGGCCAGTTGATCGCACTTGGAATGACGAATAAGAAGATCAACATGCGACAAGGAAAAAGAAAGATCACGCCAATTAAGGGCAAGGGCCTTCGAGATGCGCAAAAAAGCGGCAAAGGAAACGACAACCAAAAGTATATTCGATTGCAATTATGTTCGAGTAAGTCCAAAGTCCAAGGCACAACATAAATACTAGTCTACAATTTTGGGTTGGATGGTCCTTCTATTTGTAAGTGTTGCTAGTTTTCATTGCATATTTGAAACGTTGCTAACGTTGAATACAATATACAGATACACACAAAATGGCTGCTTACTTTTCCCGTTTCTTATCAAACTTTTATAGTTGTTTTCTTTACATTTTTTCTTATGTTTAGTATTGTTAGGAGAGAGTAGAATGGTAGGCAATGAATACATGTCGGGGAATAAAAATAGCCACATGCTCGCTCTTCTTAATGTCAAATCAGATGTCCTCTAATTAAAAGTCTTTGCCCCATACTAATATTACTTTGAATTTGAATCTCTATATCAATTCCTAAATTGTTGAAAAGAAACCACTGTGATATAAGTTCAATTTATCTTGTACAATGGCAAATAATCTTGGAGATTACTCAAGTCCCATGTGTCTTGCATTCAAGGCCTATCAATAATATAGGAAGTGCGAGAATTCCTTGCTTCTAGAGCTATAGAGACAAGGTGGACAAACAGAAACATGCTGACAAAGAGGCAGAAAGCAAGAAAATACCATTTTGGTGACCTGGCAAGATATCAATGGAACAGATTTTTGAGCAAAGCCGAGTCCCAAGGCTGCGTAACAAAAAGCTGCTCCATCAAAGTTGGACATACATAGGCATCTTTAGTCGCCCGAGCTTCCAGTGACCATGAGCTTTAAAAAGGCGATCAGGGATGTTAAGACCATGAATGGGCCCTTGTGAGCATCTCCATAAATAGAAGCAGTTGATACATGATACATGCTAGCTCTAAGACAGAAGCTTATCCTCGGGATGAAAACCTTGCCCTTATGGGTTTTCGAGGAAACCCTAAAGATAAACAACCGTCTAAGAGATCTTGAACACAACTTAAAAGGAAAGGAACCCTCGTGCCTCTCTGTGCCTTTTCGGGTTTATAGAAACTTGTAAAAGGAAAACCACATGCATGTGAGAGGCCGATTATACAGAACTCGGTTGAAAGCGGTAGCCTCACCATTCAAAATTGCAAACATGATCGCGTCAACACGCAAAAGAACAATACGAGTAAGACAAGACCCGTGCCCATCGGCACCAAAGGCCACAACATCAGCCACCAAGGCTTGAAAAATCGCAAAAGCGCCACCAAGGCTTTAAACCATAACCAAGCCACCAAGGTCAGTAACACCATAAACAACAGTCCCATCATGATATAAGCCACCAAGGCTCCATCACCATGCCAACATACATAGCAACCACTAAAGCCGGTCCATAGACAAAGTCAAGAGGGAACCATTGGAGCATTTGCCTATGTATCACAGAGAAGGGACAGAAAAAGAGGGAGGGTTGGGGGAAGGGGGCTCGGGGAACAAACTTCCAGATGGAGATCGTGCACAAAAGCGGGCTGATAAAAAAAAAACACGTAAGCCAAGCTACAAATAGGGCAAGCTCCCCGGCATTTGCTAACTACGGGACAATTTTTGTCCCCTAGCTCTAGAAGTCCATTTACCGTCTATTCGTTGAAAACGAAGGTAAATGGGACATCCAGTTAAAAATAAGTGTGTGTTTCCAAATGCGTGTCTGAAATGTGAAGATATAATCTGGGAGTATGTAGTTTCAGAGCTGTTAAGACTTCAAGCTTCTCATTTTTGTGAAAAACACTTCATTCAACTTAGAGCAATTGTTCAGCTCAACAAAGTGCACATATTTACAAGTTCAACCAGGGTTGAGGGTAAAAGCATGTTAGGGTGTCCCTTAAAAAGTATTATTTAGTGACCAAAAAGGTACCTAAAAAGGTAGTAGATTTGGATCTTTACGGGTACTGTAGATAATATCTCAATATAAGGTATGTTTTAAAACTTTTTATATATATATTGATCTTCGATAGCATTATCTTTATCCTAACTTTGAATATTACCATGTCCTTGACTTTTTATTTTGGATTTTTTGTATTAGTTTTAATGAAAAGAAAATGAGAAAGTACCCATTTAAAGTACCTAGTGTATGTACTTTTGCGGGTTCCAAAAGTGGTACACCCTAACATGCTTTACCCTTGAACCATTACTATGGTGCAACTTAACCATTAAAATTGTAGGCATAGAAGGGGATTTGATCCTCGACATTCTCAAGATATAAATCGAAAAGCCCTCTTGAACAAAAATCATTTATAACATACCCAAATCAGAGCACACTTTCTTCCTAGAATAGATTAGATGCAATGATCTAAGGCAAGTGAAAGAATAGACATTAAGGGCAAATTGGGGGTTGTGGGGGATTGAAGGCATAATCTTTGGATTCTTGGGGAGTAAGATGGGTGCAAGTATTGAAGAAAATCTTGTGCCATTGCTTACAAACTGTAGAAACAACCTTCTCAGCAAGCCTCTACCTTAGCCTTCTAGTCTCAATAACAAGTTGCTATACGGATCGTCGAAAGAAAAGAAAGGAGCTCATCCCAGAGACCTCCAGTATTCTACATTCAAGTAGATGTAACTCAAGTAGATAATCACAAGCCAGTATTTCACATTCAAGTAGAGTAAGATACTCATACACTGAAAGTAAGATTACAATGAAAGCACGAATACAATGAAAATGTACTGAAAGTAGGATTACAATGAAAGTACGATTCATATCATAAGATACTCATGGACTCACATACTTTATTTTGCTTGTTCGGCTATCTTCTCTAGTGACTTCAGAACTTTATCCTTCACAGAGATTGGAATCTTCATGTACCCCTTTTTCGGTTCCACCTTGCCCTTTCTGGGGTTCCATGACATCAACACGGATTTTATTTCCACCCATTGGGGCGGATCACTTGCATCATACTTCCATTGCTTATTAAAACAATCCTTATAGCGCTCTTTTTCAGTAATGACTCCTTTTCCACTTAATGGGCACCACCATTCCACATGCACCTTGTTTCTGTTAGGGTTATTAGCTTCCCTACAAACACCAAATCCATCTTAGGATCATATGGAGCAAGTCCATAATACTTGGGACGCTCTTTTCTAGGTCCAAAATAGTGCTCTTCATCCTCTTCCACCTCCTCTTCAGACTCCTCTGTCATCAAGGGGATAAATTTTATCGATCAGGTTGGAATTGACCATGGTCGAGCCTCCATCGACTTTGAGATAGCCAACCCTCTCAAGGGACACTACTACTTGTGTCCAAACTCCTCTCTCCACGGTGCTATGTGTTTATCTACTAAGGATTTCTCCCATTACTTTATATACTCCATTATCCCTTCCATAGTCCGTTCACAGTCCTTCACTTCTCTTAATGGTTTCATAGCCTTAGGCTCTCCCGTCGGCACCATTGGTTCATCTGCCACATCCTCTTTCCAAATCAATATATCCTTATCTTCCGGTTTCCACGGGATCTCCAAACCCTCATCTTGTATTGCATTATTGGCTTTCCATTCTTCACCCAAAACCTAAATTGCAATGGAGCACTATGCCCAATAAAGGTCTTCATGAGCATAACCCTCTATGAACTCTTTCCGGTGGGGACTTCTTGTATCAATGGACCAATAGGAGGAGGTGAAGAACACTTTGCTAAATAGCTCCAAAAGCCTCGGATAGGTGGTGACATCACTTTTCCGCAATTGATAGTCCTATGAATTGATGCACATAGGCTTACTTGAAAGCTTCTATGTCTTTGAATTTTTTTGTGATGTTAGGTAGGCATTTTGATGTTAGACTGATAGTCCTCTGAATTACCAGGCTGATGCACATAGGCTTACTTGAAAGCTTCTATGTCTTTAAATTTTGGGAAACTTTAAAAAATGCCCATATATTTATACTTACTTGTGAGAATGCCCTTTTATTTCTACTATTTGTGAAAATGCCCTTATTTTATACTCTTCTTCGTTCGTAGCTTTTTATGGAAAAGCTATTGTATTTCTAGTATTTGTGAAAATGCCCTTATTTTATACTCTTCTTCGTTCGTAGCTTTTTATGGAAAAGCTATGGCGTGCATGCAGTAAAACATAAAATAGACAAGTAGGGCGACTACTTATAGTCACGGTGCCACTACAGCCAATCTCCTTACCAGCAAATTTGCCCTTCCATCTCTGCTTGGCTTCCATTGCAATTTTTCTCTCTATTCTTACCATCAAATTCAACTTGGATTTTTCTGCTCATTCCAACATTGAATATCGGATTGGCGCTTTGCTCTAAACAGAGACATTGCACTCTTTTGCATACCCCGGCCGAAAGAAGGGTTCTTTGGATCTTGCAACTTTGATGGGCTAATATACCTCTTTTGCAAAGCCACCTGGAGTTTATACAAAAATCAAGGCCATTGAACCCAAAGCAGTTGGAATAGATGCAAAAAAGCTTTTCCCTTCCGTAACATTGTACCCATCCTTCCCTTTTTTATTCCTGCTTTCGCAATCCTTAACAATCAACAAGATCCTCTTTTGTTCAACACTATGCAAAGTCCTCAGGCTGCCAAGGAGGAATTGGGACGAAAAAAGCGAGAACAATCTGGCCAAAGACTTGAAGAGTCAGTTTGAGGAATATTTTGAGGTCGGCAGGGGCAAAAGAAAAGATATAAAATTGAGCTCGATGATGAGGAACTTAAGCTTGCCTATGGCAGAAACCACGATACAGTAAGATTAAGGGCATTTTAATAAATCTCAAAAATATCAGGGTGTTTTGACAAATAAGTAAAAATATAGGGCCATTTTTATAATTTTCCCTTGATTTTTTTTGTGTGGGAAGACTCATCAATGCAATGAAACAGAACCCTTTTAAAAAACGATTATATGGATCTTTGATAGTCCTATCCATTACGGGTAGATGCAGGGCTTTCATATCTGGCAAAACAATACATGAAACCCGTGAAATAATCGTCACATAAATAATAATCTATTCTTATACCCAAGATGGCCGAAAGCAGCAATTTCTAGATACGTAAACAATGCAATGAAACACAATGCAATGTGTGGGAAGACTCATCAATGCAATGAAAACGTAACACTTTTAAAGAACGATTATATGGATGTTGATAGTCCTATCCATTACCAGGTAGATGCACAGGCTTTCATATCTGGCAAACAATACATGAAACCCACATAAATAATCATCACATAAATAACAATCTATTCTTATACCCAGTACAGCCGAGCAGCAATTTCTAGGCGTGCTCTATAGAGTGGTGAAATAGAGCTCTTCAGGACCAGTAAAGACTTCTACATGAGATTTGAGCTGTCATATGTGCCTTTCTTTCAATCGCAAGCTCTCTTCTTTCATTTGGATCTCTTGTCTTAGCAAGCTTTTCCGTTATCACAATACAACTATTGCACTTAGAAAAAGCTATTCTCTTGGCAATTCCAACCTTTGAATGGTCCTCTTTCCATCCATATAAAAAGGATGAGGGAGAGACGTGCTTCCCGGTCATCTCCATGACGGCAATATCGATCTCTTGGTGTATATCCTTTTTAGTCAATATGGAAGGTAGCCTCTTCACATTTTCTCTGATGCTCTCACTTGGACTGTGGGCAATTGTGGTATGTTGAACTGTGGTATGTGCATTGCTAGAGGCATCGCCAAGGTCCAGTTTAGATGCATCAGCAGTCTGCTCTAGATTGTTGTCCTTATTTGTCATGGACCATGGGCAATTGCTAGAGGGCAGGACCATGGGCAATTGCTAGAGGCATCGCAAAACTTAACACCTTGTATATGAGCTTTCTCGAGTTACAAAGAATCAAGTCCATGACCTTCACGAGGCGTGATGCTCTAATCTCCCTTAGAAGCTCAGCTTTCCACGCTGACCCATCAGCTCCACGCCCTCTCGGGATCAGCTTACGAGGAGGCTAAGAAATGTAAGATCATTGATGACGCTAGATTTGCGCTTAGCCTCCCATACTCCCCGGCAATCCTCTTCACATGGCACGCCTCTCTCATAAACGGGTCCATTGATCAGTCCGTCTTCTGCTAGAAAAGGAAAAACTGATCCGCGACCTTGAACATCAGCTCCACCAAAAGCCGCTCAATCTGGCCGAAGAGGCCCAAAAAAAAAGCGGAGGGGCTATATTATTATTGCATACCCACATCCACGCGGTTTACGTACTCCTTCAGTTATGCGGACTGTGTGGTTGCCCGGACGCCACCTTTTTTCTTCGGGCGGTACGCCGCGCACGGCCGGATTAATCACCGTACCACTCCAGCCGTCGCAGTTTTTCTAAGGATCCGGCGGATCTTTTCGTCGAAGACAAAGGTTTACTTTGTGCCCTCTTGGTTGATCGGATCACCGTGAAGATCCGGATTTAATAAAATTCCGAAGTTGTTCACCCAATGGCCTATGTTTTTCATGACTTCTATCCGCTGATATACATATAAATTCCAAGATGAGGCCCATCGTGTTTTTCGGGTAACTCCCCATCTTTGCTTGGTTGTTATTGCCAACCAACCCGTATTTCTAGGATCATGACCCGTCTCACGCTTTTGAACAGAGTACATGCCCCAACTTGCTCATCACTTACCTCTCAGGCGGGGCTGAAACATTGAACAGTACGAGAAATTTAGCGATCCCGAAGATCTTCGCTTGCCCAAATTTATATAAAGACTTGGGAGGCTACAATCAAATCGTGGCCGCTCGGGAAAGCAAGACCATACCAACGGGTTAGGTTAATCCTCCGTCTACACCTCCGCTTGAGTGGGACCCGGTGGTGCCGTGCTCTTGATCAAGATCTTGTTCGTGGAATTCGGGGACATGGCTTAGCAGCCGCCCACCGGGTATGGCTCCCTCTCCATATGCTTCATTAGGAGTCCCTCCACGCCCCGGTTTCTCCCTCCTTTTTTGGACCAAGGTCCACGAAGGCCACGGCGGGTGGACTCCTCCTCAGATCTCGCCGGATCTCGGTGGGATCCACGTTTCATCCGGCGCTCCAATTGGGAGGGATAGTGCCACTTTGGACTCGAAAATTGGATCTATATTGCAAATGAGCGTGGTTGGCAAAAGCCGGCCCGATTTTCATGGCCTTGATACCTTCTTGCGAATCGCCGCCACCTCACCTCGACCCTTCTGCTCACCGCCAAGTGCCTCCTTTAAGCTCGCCAATCGGCAAATGTCCGATTTTTATTGTAATCCAATGCCGGCGTCGCCTTCGCGCCTCCTGTGGCCTTCTCATGGAGTGCCGTTCGTTCGCCGAGGCATTACGCTTGAGGCATGAAGACATGGTATCCGGGGATTTCTCCTTGATGCTCATCCAAGGCTTGGGCTTAACACTCGAAGCTCTTCAACGCGGGATCTCATTGGCAATTACCACAATGGCGCCTGGCCCTCATTCCGTGAGGATCACTTTCAAACCGCCGGATTCCGCCATCGAAAAACACTTCTCCTTTTCTTCACCTCACGGAAAATGTCGCTTTGGTGGGGGGTTTAGTTAGTGCGTCTGATGCCCCGGGACTATTCATGCATACATCTGACGGACCAAGTCAAGGCCAAGGAGGCGCTCAGACAAGTGACGGGCCGTCACCGGGCCTGCGTCGGTGGTCGCCAAGTGATTTTGCATTTCTAGAGGCACCGCCCGGCGTTCCTCAGAAGGCCTCCTTCCGTGAGTCGACCAAATCATCGAGTGTGTCCATATTGGGCCAAAGGCCATTGTACTATATATATATGAGTAGAGCTAGCACATGAGTTTTAGATGAGTTTGAGTCTTGTCTCACTTCAGTTTTCTCGGATTGGCGAGAGCTCATGTATCTTCATTGACATCAAGGAAGTTGTTCTCATTATTGTGATCTCATTGTTTTTCTCGCTTTTCTCTTTTCATTGTTCTTTAAAAAAAACCAAAGTGACATAGCTCTGATTCTCCATTTAGATCCAAGGGTCCTCACAGCAGGGCTACCCCAAACACCTCTCCCTCCCCATTCCATTTGCTAATTATTCAACGACCAAACATGTCCACTTGAGTGGAAGTGACATTAAAAAAGGGATCCATGTAATAAAAAACATCTGCTCTAGCAGAGTCAGATGCCGCTACAAGCACATTGTGATCACGTCCCAAAAATGTTAGTTGTGGTTCTTGAACACCACCTTTTACTTACACTTGTGTTCTGAAAACCGATGTTGTTAAGTCAGAATAATATTCTCTGGCAATGATAGTAAACCTATGACTAGTTCAGCTATGCCTAGTGTTTACTATTCTACTCACAAGTGCATGGTTAAGAGATTAATGGTCTTAACCATATGTTAATGGTTGAGTTGAATGGTTCGAATAATGGAGGGAAATAAACTTCCTATTCGAATTGTCTAATGGCATTGAGCCATGTTACGATTTGATCTTGATGGCTAAACCGACGGACCCCTTTGGATCTCGGTTGCCTAACACGGATCAACCCGCTATTAAAATCGAAGTGGGTCCGCTTGAATGGCCTTAGGATCTGCACCTAATAAATAAGAAGAAGTATTGGTCAATGGTGATATAGTATTCGGGTCAATACCCCAGCTACAGTAACTATTGTTTAATGGTTGATATCATTATTTTACATTTTGGTGATTGAATAGTTGCTTGTTGAATGTTTAACTAGATCTTGTTGATCTAGAAGATCATTGTTGTAGAAAGAATAGATTGTTCTATTGATCTAACAACAAGTGGTATCAGAGCAGGACACAAATTATGGCAAGCAGATTTGGTGCCAGTTTGCTTAGCACAATTGAAGTCTATAAAGGCGGGCCAGGTTTTCAAATCTGGAAGAGCCAGATTATGCATATCTTGGAGGTAGAGGATCTATGGGAATTGGTAGATCCTAATGGAGATAGTGATGATAATGCTGAAAGCATGTCTGCTACAAGTGCTGCAGCCAGTTCAACTGCAGGAGAGGCTAGAGGAAGTGGTTTATCTGCAGTAAACCCAGGAGGGGAAGGAAGCTCGTCCAAAGATGTCCAAAAACAAAGAAAGATTAAGGAAGCAAAAGGCATCATTTGCAGCAAAGTTGGACCAACAATCATGCTCAAATTAAGAGGTAAGACTCCTAGACAAATGTGGAGTTACTTGCTTAAAAATTATGAAGCCAAAACTTCCTCACAAATTGATGTGTTGGAAAGTGAACTAAGGAGCTTGAAATTTAATGAAGATGATGATGTCTCAGAATTTTAACAAATCCCCATAACATCATAAAGGCATCTAGATGGAGTCGGAGTAGTTATCAATGAAAGGTACCAAGTTCTATCTATTGCTAGGGTAAAAGTCTTCTAATGAACACCTATCAGTCCTAATAATAAGAAATGTAGCCAAGAATAGGATTAAAAGTCGAGAATATGGCGATGCGGGTTGAGCAAGAGGAAAGTTAAAAGGGAAAATGAGGAAGCAAATGAAATACTCTATGCTGGGGGAAGAGGACAAGTAGGCCCTTGTTATTATTGTAATGCAGAAGGACATATTAAAGCAAATTGTCCTAAGCTATCTAAAAACAATAAATGCTTTAATTGCCAAGGTTTTGGGCATGTTGTCGCTTAACCTGCTCTAGCCCAAAGGATTTTAACAAAAACAGGGAACAAAGCATGGTCTGAGAGGGGAGGGATACCAAGAGGATCAAATTTCAGAGGAAGAGGAAACTTCTAAATAGAGGAAGAGGGTGTGAACATAACCAGAGAAACAATTGAAGAAGAATCTGAGGAAGAAATGGACGAAAATGCAGAGGTAATCTCAAAAACATTTTCGTTCCAAACTTGCTCTAAGGATGATGATCTATTTATTATAGATAGTGGAGCTGAAAGGAGGTGATTAAATCCAAATGCGATTAAAGGAGAAGACTAAGCGCACTTTCCGGTTTTGTTTCTATGGGAGATGGAAAATTAGAGAAGAAGGTTGAAGAAGAAGGTCTTTTGAGCTTTATGATCTAGAGGAAAAATTGTCATGCTTGACAAAGTGTTTTTGCGTCTGCCCAATATAGTGAAAAATCTCATTTCCATACGCTTGGTAGATCTTGGATATCAAGTGACTTTTGAAAGGTCATTTTGTAAAAGTTTTGATGAATAATAAGATCAAATTTCTTGGGAAAAGAATTGGCAAAACTATTTTTTTATAATGGTATGATTGAGTCAATCAATTCTCAGAATGGCTCCTATATTACAAACTTGGCATGAAAGACTTGGCCACACTCATGCCAACAACATAAATTATATGATTAAGAAAGGATTGATTATCGGGGAAGAAAGCAAAGAGGGACACTTGCAATGCAAAGGCTGTTTGTGGGAAAAAAACAACAGATTACCCTTTCCAAAACATGCAAAGAGAGCAAGAGAAATTCTGGAAATCGTCCATAGTGACCTTTGTGGACCTTTAAATGTAAGAAGCATACATGGCAAAAGGTACTTTATTACCTTCATGGATGATTTGACCAGGAAAACCAAATGCTACACCTTAAGGACCAAAGACCAAGCTTTTGAAGCATTCAAAATATTTCAAGCGGTTGAAAGACAAACGGGTAAGCAAATTAAATGTTTGAGAAACCGACAGGAGGTGAATTCATTTCTTAAGGTGTTCGGATATATTGTCAACAACTTGGAATTAAAAAGGCAACTTACTTGTTCACATACACCTCAAAGAAACGGAGAGTAGCGTAAAAGGAAGAATAGGACACCGCTTAATGGTGTAGGTCCATGCTCAAACATGCTGGATTGTCCAATTTTCTTTGGGAGGAAGCACTCAAATCTGCTGCCAACTTTCAAAACAAATTACCTACAAGAAATACAAATGGACAAATGGGGAAGCACCAGACAAACTATGGTATGGCATCCTCCTTTTGATCAATATAGAGTGTATGGTTGTGCAATTTATGCTCATATTCCAGAGGAAACGAGAAAGAAATTAGATGATAGGGCCTGCATATATGTTTTCTCATTGGCTAAGCGATGAAAAATGCAAAAGGATATAAGTTGTATGAGCCTATCAAAAGGAAAATTATATTAAGCAGAGATGTAACCTTCGATGAGCAGGTACTCTATAAAGATAGGGAAATGAAAAAACAGCAAGCCATAGTGATTCCCAAGGACAATGAGCATGCAAAAACAGTTAGCTTTGATGAGGATAAGTCTGAAATTATGACTGACATAGAGCAGAAAAATGCGCAGCAGAAAAATGTGCAGGAAAACATAGATCCATAGAAAACTTAGATAGATAGAGAGACAACCTACTCCTTTTGCTTGATGGAAAAGCCACTCCCCTAACATTCGAAGAATATTCATGTGGGCAGTTGAGGGTGCTCAACATTCATCTCAGTTGCCTCATGATGATTCACACCGATCCGGAAGCCCGCCCCATCGTGTATGAGTAAGTGGCACTTAGGGCTTTTCTCCTGCTCCACCCTTCTATTGTATCCTGTAGCATTTGGCAGAGGGGACCCTCCACTCTGCTCTAACCTCTCTATGTTATGTGTAGATTGTAGTGAGGGAGAGCCTCCTCTTTGCTATGGCCTTCTATGGAGTACCTCAGCCTCTGATATGGGAATAATGGCCTACTGTTGTGCCCTTTCATGTTCATCTTCACTGGATGCGCTGCCTGAGAAGTTGATTAAGCAAACAACTTTATTTAAATTAACTTTTGTCCAGCCATCTGGCGCTCTTTCTCGTCGTTCCTGCTGCTCTTAAACCATTTGTAACTTAGCTCTCACATCGGGTGCAGACACCATATTAGAAGTAGAAGGCATGTCGACATCTTTATTAGTTGCATCTTTAAAGGACGTGGACTGAGGAGGCACAGGTCTAGAGTAGCAGAAGTAGGATTAACATTGATAAGACGACCCCGGTTAGCATGAACATTTGCAAAGAGTTCAAGTTGGGGAAACAAATTAGCAAGTTGGAGAAATAAATCAGTAAGTTGAGGACCATTCAGTGGTTACAAATCAAAGTTTAGGAACATAAGGCCAATGTTAATAATAATTGAGCTAGAAAAAGCTCGATCACAAGGCAAGGAAACACATATTTTAGCACCATCAATAATAGAATGAGCCAAGTAAGTACCCAAACCATTAGCAACACTCACAAGGAAGTCCGGCACAAGTAAGTCAAGTGGAAGGTCTAAGATAGAAAACCAACAAGGCATCTTTAAAGTATTACTTGTACCTGATGAGAAGCTAGGAGAATAAGGTTGGTATATAACAGAATCACTCCACATAGGAGGATCAACACCTCGAGCCACCAACTGATCAGCAACAACAACATCATCAAACATAAATAAAAAGAGGTTCTTCCCTAGCGTTTTCAAAGTTCGACAAGAGGGAAGACCAATCCTGCGAAGATGGCATGTCAACAAGTATCCCAGCTTCCTAATATCCAAATAAGCTCCAGTATAATGGCCCACCACACCAAATGACATCAAGTTACTGATACAGCTCTTATGCAAATCATGATCAATCCGCGCAACATTATAGCCAGATGCCGTTAGAGTATCTCTGCACACCTCTGTTTGATAAAAGACATCCACAGGAGACAAGTGAAAATCTTGTTGAGTCTTCCTTTCCTGAAACTCTCCAAGCAAATTACAATATCTTTCCTATTATTTTGGACCATCATATCATTAGTAGCAGAGACCCGAGCAGAAGATACTGCCGAAGGCATATCTTTCTTAATCCAATTACCAAATTGCTCTCGTGTATTTCTGTTGGCAGTAAAAACTGATCTCCAGGGTAAGGCATGCGGTGAGGCCGATGATGGAGGAACAGGGGGAGCGGATGCATTACCAAAAGATGCAATCTGGCTCGCAGTAGAAACATATGAAACAGAACTATTTGAAACATGACCTCGTGAAGGAAATTGAGGGAAATCATCTGTGGTGAATCTAGATTCTCTTCCATCATATACAAGACCCTCAGGAAGAGGTAAAGGATTATTATGGATTGCTACATCTCACCTGGCACTGGCAAGATGGAAATTGAAGAATGTGGAGCCACGATACAAGAAGAAGCTTGCATCACCATAATGGTACAAATATGATATCATTGGGCCAATCTCTAGAAAAATGTTGAGTTGTAGAATCAAATGATCTTATTTGGAAAATGAAATTTGTGGTCCACACTTTAGGATCCTTTCCAAAATGGCCATGAGATACCATAAGAAGATGCAATAGGTGAGTTTGAGAAGCATAGAAAACATGATAACAAAAAGTAGCTTGCCACTTGACAGTAGTGGTCTTGCATAAGTGTGCATGAATTTAGGAAGAAAATGACATGTCATCTTCCCTTTTATCCTTAATACCCATTTATCTACTCTCAAAATGTACTGCCCAGTCTGGTCCAGGGTCACCATGAAAATATTATGCATGCCTGTGGAAACTTCCATAAATATCAAGGCAAACAAATCGAAGATTATCTTGATAACTATTTATTGTCTTGCAAATGCTTTTAAACTATGATTTTCACATTTGGGATTAAAAGTTGTCAACAGTGATGCTTGTTATAGCATAGGTTGCAAGATTTACATCTTTAAGATTGAATTGACTTTTATTGTGTACAGAGACCAAATATCAATGGGGCTCAAAAAAGGAAGGATAAAGATAAAGATTTTTTACGTCTATGGGGACCCCAGCGGGCCATGGGACGAGCACACAAAGCAAAGGACCTAATTCCAAAACAGAGAATAGGAAAAAAGGGAGGGAAGAAGGGAGGAAAAGAGGGAACCCATTATTCTTTAATAAGCCTGCCTTGAAAGGTTTTCAAGGGAGAAATTCTAGCAGTCATAAGTTCATTGATAAGCTATATAATTGAGAACCTCTAGGATATAGGATGATGGTGTAATTATTCCAGGCGCTTGCAAGAGCACATCTAGTGACCGATTAGGTGTAATCAAGTCGGCATATCATGCTCGAATATTTGCAAACACTAGACAAATTTGAAGTCTGTGGCATTCATATTTAATAACTTCCATTTGGAACATTGATATATATTTTCATGCTCCTCAGGGCCCATCTACTCGTTCCAATTCTGAGATGGTGTGCACCAACACGATATAATTGCTCTACGTCTCTTCATAGGTGTAACGGACCTAGGATTTTGAGGTACATTGTGGAATTATTTTATAAAGGATGCAAAGGAATAATAATTGGAATATTATGCATGCAGAGTATATGTATCGTATATGTAAAGATTATACGGATAAATATACTAGTGATTAATAATAAATACAAGTACATCATGAAGTATTGGGAAGGCGATAGATTTGCGGTCCAATTCTTTGAAGGAGCAGGGTGTGAGCAATACTTGGGGCGTGTTGTCTGCGAGAGGGAGCAAAGCGGGATTCGGTGTGGGGATCAAGACTTACACAGGGGTTTTCTAGTGTAGCATTTCTATGCTTGCTTAAATTTTGTGGTTATGTATCTAGATTGTATGAGCATGGTTGTTAACATAAATGCAAGGTTTATGAGTAGTGATTCTTTGGTATTTGAATATTGTGGCTTGCATGGCTAGTAATGAAATTAATATTTCCATAAAAAAGAAGAAAGTCATGCTGTAATCTATGATAGGAGAAGCTGGGATGGGTTAGATTGGTTAAGATGTTTGAAGAATGGGTTAAAATTAGATGATGAAGCGGTAACTAGCAAAAACGATTGGAATTTCTCTTGCATGCAAAGCCGAGTCGGCATGATCTTGTCGAATAGAAATGTTTGAAAAACATGGCAAATTGCCCCGAACAGGCGGGAATTGGGCCTTAGGAAGGCCGAAATGGAGAAAGAATGCAAAATTAGGAGGATTGAAGCAAGAACTTGGTACGTGGATAACATGATTTTGATGGCCATGAACCGATCACGAAACCTCCCCGAACCGCTAAGCTACAAGCAGTAGGCGAAATGTTCCAAGAGGCCTTGAAGGCAAAATCGGGATGTTTATGGGCTTCCCATGATGATTTGAGGGCACGGAGGCCGATCCGGCACTTGCGGTCCGAGAGAGTGCGTTTCTGTTAAGCATACGTTAGGTTCAAAAAAAATAAAATAAACCAACAAAGATGTTAATAGTTAGTTTTTGGTAGGCTAAGATAATAATAAAGTGAGGTTAATAATTTAAGCTAAGGTCATAGGTTAATTTAAAGCTGGAACCATGAGTTGGGTGAGGAATTTGTGTGAGATTGAGGCCTAAGTAAGGAGGAGTTTATGCTAATGGATATACGTAATTTACGACATGAGTAGTCTTACAAGTTAGCTAGCTATATATTTAACCTTTGGAATTAATTAAATGAAGAGAGGAAAAAAAAACAAGGTACAAGTGTTATGTATGGAGGAAGTTGGTAATAGGAACATGACGATAATTGAATGCTATAGGTTAAACATTACTAAAGTCTTAAATGTAGATAGTAATCTTGTTGTTAGTGAATCTTGGAAAAATGTAGACGTTTATCTTTTATTTTGCATTATTGAGGTTATTATAATTATTGAGTCATGGTCCTTGTTACATAGAGTGTGTATGGAATTAACTTGATGTAAGCTTGTTAAGGCATGGGCATAAGGATGAAGAATTGTAAGTAATTGTTTATGATGTAGATTCTTGATATAGACCTCTGGGGCCGGAGTCTAGGTGCGATGGTCTAGACTCGCGGTTTTTGCACAGTAAGAATGTTAATATTACTATTTGAACATCGGGCGTTGATACCGTATGGTACAACGTCGTGCACAGTTAAGTGGTCCTCCAATGCTGGACGCAGCGTGGATGGGTGTGTACACACGTGGTTACCCCGCCTCTATGTCACTGGCCTGATCAGCCGAGTTGACCTTGCTCAGACCCAGAGGAATATTGGTTGCAATGTTGATGCTTTGGTTGCTTGGCTATTGTATATGTGGTTTGCAATGTGGAATCAAGTTGCAATGGCTATGTTTGGTAAAATTATGCATTGTGGTTATGCTTGTTGGATTAATTGCTCGGATTGCAGGGGCGAGGTTATGGTAAGACTATGTTATTGTTCTAAGTTAATGCTTTGCGATTATTAATGCTAGATGTGACCTAGATCCCCGATCCCCACTTAGTCCGTGTGACTAACCCCGTGGTTAATGGTGTAAGCAGAGGCGCAAGACGCTCCTGAGAGTAGCCAAGCTTCGGAAAAGCGAGGGTAGATGCGTGTGGATTGTTGTTCAATTAGCCTGACTATTATTGTTATTATATATGGGATTGAAGTGATATTATTCTAAAGCTTTGGGAGTTGTGTGAAGTTTTGCTGAGTAATGGCAAGAATAATTTTATTTGGGACCTTAGAGCATGTAAAAAGATTAAATTCTTTACCTAAGTTGCATGTATCAATTCTTGAGTTCCTAAGGTTAAATAGATCCAACGGTAGAGATCGATGGGATCTCCAGTTACCAAGAGGTTAACTGGCCAGGCCCGTCACAGTTGGTATCAGAGCAAAGTTCTGGTTAGTGGATTATGAGATTTTTGATTATTGATGATATTTGCTATGATTTCAGATTCTTGTAGAGATGAGTTCCCCATGAGGATCCCTAGGAGGAGTTGGACAGGCTGGTGGAGCTGGGCCTAGTGGAACCCCTGATGTAGCCGGTATCTTGCAGTCTATTCAGCAAGTGTTGCGGCCAGAAGTCGTCATAACAAAAAAGACGGCGGTGACAAAGCGATGGAGAAGGTCTTTGAAGGACACTAAGAGAAGTATTCTTGGAGAAAATGTTGAGGGGATGATGCGGATTCATGGCTTCGTGGGGTTGAGTTTTATTTTAAACTCATCAAGCTGAAGACTCTGTTAAAAGCCGTATTGGCTCGAGCAATGTTGGGTGGATTTGCTAGAGTATGGTGGGAGAATTATTTTTGGGACATAAATAAAGGTTGCGAGAATGTGCAACTTGGCAAGAGTTTAAGGCGCTTTTTGAAGGACACTTTATGCCTCCCGGATACAAAGTAGACAAGATGAATGAGTTCTTGGACCACATGAGAAAAGGGCGGTGGCTGAATATAATGAAAAGTTGAGAAGGTTGCGATATCATTGTCCTTTTTGAGGATAAGGAGAAGCTTTGTGCCTCGATTTGTGAAGGGTTTGGTGGTTGATATTAAGAGCACAATGTCGGTGTGTCCTATAAGGAAACGGAGGAGGTGTTGAGTAATTGCTAAGAATCGTGAAGTGATCTAACAGAAGGCAACCTTGGAGAATGCTAAGAAGAGACAAGCTCCTTCCACATGGCGGGGTGGTGGATCTGCAGTAGAGGTAGATTCCCTAGCGGGTGGCATGGTGGCTGCCGTTAGTATCACGGGAGGTGGTCAAAGTCGAGGATCTCGACCTATGTATGCACCTTTGAATGATGAAACCAGGGGAAAAGTGTATTAATGAGAATCGATGCTTGGTCGCGAGAAGTTGGTCATTATGGACGAGATTGTCCGAGAAGGTGGATGGATAGCACCGCCTCGTCTGCATGTTCTCAACGTGGAGGGCAAACAAACCAGTGGTCCAGGTCGAATTCTAGTGATACTTATGGACGGGGCCAAGGCAGAGGAAATGGAGGCCGAGGTAACCGTGGTGGTCGTGGAGGTTTTTGGGACAATAGTAGGGTGCGGAAGGGGCAGGCTAGGGGAGATAACAGGATTATAGCACAAGCTAACCCTGCAGTTGAGGTTAGGGCTGCTAGAATCATGGACCCTCCTGTGGAAAGAATGTGCATGTATGCTGCAGTGGACCAGGGTCGTGTAGATAATCAAGCTGTGGTCATCAGAGTTCCAGGTATTATTCATGGAGTTCCTGTTCTCTTTCTTATTGATTGTGGTAGTACACATTGCTTTATTTCCCCAAGGCTGGCAAAGAAACTAGATTTGAATATGATTAGTCGGGACCCTAGATATGTGGAGTTGGCTGATGGCAAAATTAAGACTTCTTATGCTAAGGTAGACAATCTTGAATTCCAAGTAGGAGATCTTGAGTCTCATACTAGTTTTGAAAGTATTGAGCCTAGGGAAATATGATGCTATTCTAGGGATGTCATGGTTAAGGCCACATAAAAGCTTGCATTATTTGCGGAGAGCAAAGTTACATGTCAAAGTCCTAATGGAGATAAGTATGTCTTTGGAAGGATTGCCTTCATCATTAGTGGTTACACCTTTGTCACGGAAAAGTTTTTGATTAAGAATGGTTTGGGAACGAGGAAAAGGTTCTTTTACAAAATTAAAATTTCCGGCGTATAAAGTTAAAAAAATTTTTTTAATGCATAAAAATGGGATGTGTCTGTGAAAATTTTTGTTAGATTCATTCTTGGGCCGTGATACGTCGCTATCGTTCATTCAGCGTCTGTGAAAGCAATATGATGTTCGAAAAAAAAAAATGACAAAAAACAACCGGAAGATTTTTGCGTCTTGCAACTAAATCCCTGCGAAAAAAAAGTCCGCGTCCGTAAAAAAAGTGTTGGATGAGTTGCGATGAGTTTTTCTGCGTCGCTGAAAATTTTTACCAGCGATGTGTTTTGACAAAATCTTAAAGAATTGTTTTTGCCCGTATTTTTTGCGTTTTATCGGCAAATTACCTCCACATAGAATGGTAGATCATAAGAATGGGATGTGATTGTTGTTTCATTCGGGGCTGAACCCACATCAAGGCAACCATTGCCCACGAGATCGAGAAAGTGTTGGATGAGTTTTTAGGATGTTTTAGAAAGAATGCATTAGAGATAGAATGGTAGATCATGATAGAAACTTGTTCTGAGGCTGAACCCACATCAAGGCCACCATCTGAATTATTGGATTAGAAGGGTTTATTGAAGATTAGTTATGGAATTATTGGTTTCTCCATTTGGTGTTTCTCCATTTAGTGCTTTTTGTTTGTTAAAAAGAAGGATGGGACATTAAGGTTGTGTATTGATTTACATGCTTAACCGTGATTCTGATGAAGAATAGATATGCATTGCCTAGGGTTGATGAGTTATTTGACCCGGTTAGGACAAGCTAAGTACTTCACAAAATTGATCTACGATCTGGATATCATCAGATCGGATCAAGGACACGAATATTTATAAAGGCGCATTTAGGACCTTCTGGACATTACGAGTTTGTTGTAATGCCCTTTGGGTTGACAAATGCTCCGCCACCTTTATCTAATGAATGAGATATTAGATCTTTCTTGGATAAGTTTATATTGGTTTTCTTTGATGATATTTTGGTATATTCGGGGACATTAGAGGAGCATGTGGAACATGTAAAGCGGGACATTAGCTATTTTTGCGGCGAGAAAAGTTGTATGGTAAGCTATCTAAGTGTTCTTTTGCACAAACTAGATTGGTATACCTTGGGCATGTTATTTGAGAGAAGGGATTGGGCCAGATCCTTCTAAGGTTGAGGCGATTAGGGATTGGCCCACACCAAAGGCGGTGAAGGAGGTAAGATCATTCTTGGGATTAGCGGGTTATTACGCAAATTTGTTCCTAAATTTGCAAAGATTGCAAACTCCTTTGACTTCTTTTGTTGGGTAAGAAGAATGATTTGCATTGGGCGATAGTTGTCGGGGAAAGTTTTCAAAAGTTAAAGGATGTTTTGATTAGTGCACCGGTTTTAAGGATTCGGATATGAATGTACCCTTCCATGTAGTAGTCGATGCTTACAGGGGAAAGCTATAGGAGGAGTCTTCTTTGCGGGAAGGCGAGTTTGTGCTTATATATCTCGTAAGTTAACTCTCTTTGAACAAAATTACCCGGTGCATGATCTAGAAATGTTGGCCATTATCCATGCCTTGAGGGTATGGAGACATTATTCTTTGGAGTCGTCGTTTCTTTTTGAAGGCCCGACCACCAAAATCTGAAGTATTTTGCAAAACAACCATATTTGAATAATAGGCAAAAAGGAGGTGGATGCAACTAAAGGGAAGAGTATGATTTTTGAAATTGAATATCAACTTTGGCAAAGAAAATGTGATTGCTGATGCTTTTTGTCTAGAAGGTCATTTTTTAACCTCTATTAGTGTGCTTCAAGGACAATGGGATGCGGATATTCTTAGCAAATTGAGGAATGATCCATATTTTGCACCTGTGGTGGAGAACCCCCAAGATTTTCCGAGGTATGCATTGTCTAAAGGAGTTTTATATTATAATGGCGTATGTGTATTCCTAATGATCGGGGAGTTGAGATTGAGGTTGTTATATGAAGCACATGATAGTCCTTTTAGCGGGCCACCAGGGTACATAAGACTTTGAGGAAAATCTTGAGAATTTCTTTTTGGCCGGACAAAAGAAGATGGTTAAGGAGCGCAGTGGCTAAGTGTTTATCTTGTCAAAGGTAAAAGCATCAAGGTTTAGGGAGCACGGAGAATTACAACCTTTGGTAATTCCATCTTCTAAGTGGGAGAGTATTTCCATGGACTTCATTGTTGAGCTTCCCGGACACGTTCGGTTATGATGCAATCTATGTTGTGGTTGACCGACTCACTAAGCAGGCCCATTTTATGCCTACAAAGACCTTTACTCTGGCAATGGATATTGCAAAGTTATTTGTTAAGGAGATCTTTAGGTTGCATGGGATCAGGCCACTATTTCATCGATCGGGATACAAAGTTTATGAGCCAATTTTGGCAAGGGTTGTTTCAAAATATTGGGACTAAGTTATATGCGGTACATCTTATCGTCCTCAAGCCGTGGCCAAGTGGGGCGAAGTTAATCAAGTCTTGGAGGATATGCCAGAATGTATGTGCCTAGTCAACCAAAGGTATGGGATTCCTATTTGTATTTGGCGAGTTTGCATACAATAACACTTATCAAGATTCCATCAAAATGAGTCCTTTTGAAGCAATGTATGGTAAGGAATGTCGTTGTCCTCTTAATTGGAGAGATCCTCAATGCAATGTTAGGCGACTAATGAAAGTAGCGGAGGACATGGATGCTCAACTAAGGAGACTCCGGGGAATTTAGGCGTGGCACAAAATAGGAAGCGGTATGCAAATAAGAGGCGTAGACCACTTGAATTTCAAAAAGGGGATTATGTGTTTTGAGGATTAATCCCAAGCGAGAGTTCAGCGGCATTTAAAAGTGCGGGGAAATGGGCCCCTAAGTATCTTGAGGTCAGGTATGAAATTTTGGAGCGTATTGGCAAGGTGGCTTATAGGTTGGAGTTACCCTCACTTGAAAGTACATAACGTTTTCCATGTGAGTAACTTGAGGAAGTATGTTTTTGATCCTTCCCATATCTTTGGGGGCGATGATTTAGTAGCGAGGAGAACTTTACGTACCCCAGGCGAGCGTATTTTGCGAGAGGAATCCCGTGTCGCTTAAGGAGGCGAACAATCGGAGATTTTTTGGTTCAATGGGCGGGTTGTCCGAGGAAGATGCCACATGGGAAGATGCCAATTGGATTCTTAAGTGAGTTTCGGGAGATCGCCCATGAGGACATGGGTTGAATTTTTGGAGGAGAGCATACGGACCTAGGATTTTGAGGTACATTGTGGAATTATTTTATTAAAGGATGCAAAGGAATAATAATTGGAATATTATGCATGCAGAGTATATATATCGTATATGTAAAGATTATACGGATAAATATACTAGTGATTAATAATAAATACAAAGTACATCATGAAGTATTGGGAAGGCGATAGATTGCGATCAATTCTTTGAAGGAAGGGGTGTGAGCAATACTTGGGGCGTGTTGGGGTGCGAGAGAGGGAGCAAAGCGGGATTCAGGTGGGGATCAAGACTTACACAGGGTTTTCTAGTGTAGCATTTACGTGCTTGCTTAAATTTGTGGTTATGTATCTAGATTGTATGAGCATGGTTGTTAACATAACAAAGGTTTATGAGTAGTGATTCTTTGGTATTTGAAATTGTGGCTTGCATGGCTAGTAATGAAATTAATATTTCCATCAAAAGAATAGGGCTGCAAAGCGTAATCTATGATAGGAGAAGCTGGGATGGGTTAGATTGGTTAAGATGTTTGAAGAATGGGTTAAAATTAGGTGATGAAGCGGAACTATAAAAAGCAGTGGAATTTCTCTTGCATCTGTGGCAGAAGTCGGCATGATCTTGTCGAATAGAAATGTTTGAAAAACATGGCAAATTGCCCTGGGGAAGGAATTGGGCCTTAGGAAGGCCGAAATGGAGAAAGAATGCAAAATTAGGAGGATTGAAGCAAGAACTTGGTACGTGGATAACATGATTTTGATGGCCATGAACCCGATCACGAAACCTCACGAATCGCGCCCAGTAGGCGAAATGTTCCAAGAGGCCTTGAGAAGGCAAAATCGGGATGTTTTATGGGCTTTTTCCCATGATGATTTGAGGGCACGGAGGCCGATCCGACATTGCCCGGTCAGGAAGTCGTTTCTGTTAAACGACGTTAGGTTCAAAAAAATAAACCAACAAAGATGTTAATAGTTAGTTTTGGTAGGCTAAGATAATAATAAAGTGAGGTTAATAATTTAAGCTAAGGTCATAGGTTAATTTAATAAGGCAAAGGGTTAGCTGGAACCATGAGTTGGGTGAGGAATTTTGTGAGATTGAGGCCTAAGTAAGGAGGAGTTTATGCTAATGGATATCGTAATTTCGACATGAGTAGTCTTACAAGTTAGCTAGCTATATATTTAACCTTTGGAATTAATTAAATGAAGAGAGGAAAAAAAAAAAAGGTACAAGTGTTATGTATGGAGGAAGTTGGTAATAGAAACATGACGATAATTGAATGCTATAGGTTAAATATTATTAAAGTCTTAAATGTAGATAGTAATCTTGTTGTTAGTGAATCTTGGAAAAATGTAGACGTTTATCTTTTATTTTGCATTATTGAGGTTATCATAATTATTGAGTTATGGTCCTTGTTACATAGAGTGTGTATGGAATTAACTTGATGTAAGCTTGTTAAGGCATGGGTCATAATGATGGTGAATTAGTAATTATTTTATGATGTAATTCTTTGATATAGACCTCTTGGGGCGAGTCTAGGTGTGATGGTCTAGACTCGCGGTTTTGCACTGAAGAATGTTAATATTACTATTTGAACATCGGGCGTTGATACCGTATGGTACAACGTGGTGCCTGAATAAAGTGGTCCTCCAATCTTTGGGCCTTGGCGTGGATGGGTGTGTACACGTGGTTACCCCGCCTCTATGTCACCGGCTTTGATCGGCGAGTTGACCTTACTCGGACCTGCAGGAATATTGGTTGCAATGTTGATGCTTTGGTTGCTTGGCTATTGTATACGTGGTTTGCAATGTGGAATCAAGTTGCAATGGCTATGTTTGCAAAAATTATGCATTGTGGTTATGCTTGTTGGATTAATTTCGGATTGGGGCAAAGGTTATGGTAAGACTATATGTTATTGTTCTAAGTTAATGCTTTGTGATTATTAATGCTAGATGTGACCTAGATCCCGATCCCCACTTAGTCCGTGTGACTAATCCCGTGGTTAATGGTGTAAGAGGTGCAAGACGGCTCCGAGAGTAGCCAAGCTTGGGCTTGAGGGTAGATCGTGTGGATTGTTGTTCAATTAACTTGACTATTATTGTTATTATATATGGGATTGAAGTGATATTATTTTAAAGCTTTGGGAGTTGTGTGAAGTTTTGATGAGTAATGGCAAGAATAATTTTATTTGGGACCTTATATTAGAGCATGTATAAAGATTAAATTCTTTACCTAATTATGCATGAATCCACTCTTGAGTTCCTAAGGTTAAGTAGATCCAACGATAGAGATCGATGGGATCTCCGAAGCACGAGAGGTTAACTGGTCAGGCCCGTCACAATAGGCAAATGTGATAATGAATATTACTGTGGACCACGAGTAAATTTATAATTAAGATGTCTTTTGTAGTGTTATCTTGAGCATTTCCAACCAAAGCTCCATATGTATTAAGATACTTCTTCATGATCTTGACCTGTGTACATCCACATTCCTACACATTCATCTAGAGTGCATTGCTCCTTCCGTCAGGCTTTGAAATGTTCTGGGTGCATAACCATTGTGTAGGCGAGGATTGAAAGTTGAGTGTCTTCCATGTTTACCACCTTCTGATAATACATTATGTCACATTCCAATGCAGCACATTGTAGAGGCAAAAAATTCTGTCTCTTGAAGGAAAATTGGATATGGGTCTATGGACTTTACTCCAGGAGCTCAAGTCAGAAAGGTTTTTTGAACATGTCCAAAATTTCTTAAGTGGCAAGTGATATTACTGGCACCCATATCTCCAGTCCATATAAAACAACTGGTTCCACCAAGAAACTGAATAAGTGTGTCTGATGGGACCAGTTATAAAGCTCCAGTTTGTGGCAATTGTTCGCATCGAAAGCCTTCTAATGCTGTTATCCGTTGATAGATATCCGGTTTGATGGTAATGAACTCCACTCCAAGGAGTTTATATATTTGCACTGCTTCTACATTGTGACCCTAAGTGAAGCCATTGTCTATGTTGCCTAGAAGATTATGTCAGAAGTACCTTGGTCTTTTCCAAGTTGACCCGCATTCTAGTTTACTAATAAAAAATACTCAGTGCATTCAGTTCAGATGCTTCTGTGCATACTTTATTGGAGTATAGGTGTGAGCTAACAAATCTATATCATTTGCATATATCAGTTGCCTAATGATGCGAGATGTGGCGGAAGACAAAGATATCGGTCCCGGACGAGTATCTTTATCTTTGCCACGCCGCAGACACGCCACTCCCGACGTGGCGACGTCGCCGGCGTGTAGCCAGGGGTAGCCCTAGGGGCAACTTGCTAAGAATGTGTATTATATTAATGTGCACATTTTCCAATGTACACATTAATGTGGGCACACATTTCCATGTGGCCACTTGATGCCAAGTGGGCTATACCATAGGCAATTAATGTGCACATTTTTCAATGTACACATTAATGTGGGCACACATTTCCATGGGCACATTTTGCCACCCAGCCATTAAAGGCAAAAGTGGGCCCATTCCCATTATCCCACATGCCAAAAGGGGATAATTGGAAACCCTAGCCACCCCCCTTGTCTATTTAAGTAGGAGAACCCTAACTTGCCCATTTTCGTTTCTAGGGTTTTAGAGCTCTGTTTTGGCTGCCTCAAGAGCCAAAACCGCCTCCCAGACTCTGTCTGAGAGAACTGCATCATTAGTTTCCCTTGATTCGAGCATTTCAGCAGGATGGTCGAGTTCAGGGCAGGAGAAGCAAGCCAAGGATTAGGTATTTAGTCAATTTAATAGCTTAAACCATCTTCTAGTCATTGAATCAGTAGGTTTAGCCTATTAAATTGCCCATAGCAGCCCTCCAGATCTCTAGATAGCAGACTCTAACTAAAGAACCTAACTCTATGATATAGATTAGATCTTGTTCTTTAGTTCTTCTGTGATGTATATGGATGATGTATCTCTATGAACTCCTTGTATTGGGAAGGGGGGTAGAGACCTAAAGCTTGGTAGTAGATGCTCCTAGATTAGCCTCTCTAGCACACTATAGATTCGGCCTGTGTACAAGAGCCACATCTGGTTGTGGGTGAAGGGGCGACCGGGCTAAGAAGGAGGTTCATGTCCTGACTCTTGAACGATCCCTCTGGTGTGTAAAGCCTACCAGGGATCATTGTGACTAGGTCTGATGGCTTGCCACTGCGTGTGGGCAAGGCATGGGCTCGACACTCGTGAGGTGGTAGATATGACCTTCCATTGAGTTCAAGTCGAATACGGGCGGTGGCCCTCTAGTCACCTTGAGTCAGCATGTAGATCTCTGGAGGGAGTGATCCCTACCTGCCCCATCGGAACTGGGGAGATGAAACCCAGGAATAGCCCTCTTGGCTATGCATCCGCGGCTCTGGCCAGTCCCAACACTTTTCAGCCTACTCTGCAAAGTGTGCACAGAGGGGCGGATGGAGTGGTGGACAACCCTAAGCCATGTTCTTATGCCAGCCAAATCCATTGCCATGAATTTGCCCGCAATGAACTCGAGACCCAAAGCCACGGGCCATTCCTTTGAGTCTCGAGCCTTGGGTAGGATTCCCTATGTGATGTGCTGATCTTTGTCTATGCAGATGTGGAGGACCATCCTTCGTGATGGTCATGTGATGTTGATGTATGTGCTATCGACATGTATGTTTACGCTTAGCAGACTAGGTAGGCCCCGAGGGAGGCGGTACAATGACCCCTTCACTCTTCCCAATGGAACCCGTCCGCGGTTGCGGTGTCATGTGGAGGGCCCCGTATTAGCATGGAGCTGGTATGGGGGATGAACTCTCGCTTGTATAACGGTGAGTGCTTGCGTGATGCGAGTAGGGGACGATACAAGCGGTGGTATCGAGCAATGTTCTTGGAGACCAAGAGCAAAAGCACCGACCATGCTCGATAGAGTATTAACCTGATAGGATTCTCGGACCTCGAAGAATGGGAAAAATTTTTTTCTCATTTTGTAGTATATGCTAAGCTAGTAACGATTAAAGTGAACTAGTAATGGTTAAAGTGAATTAGTTTAAAATAAAAATTAGTGAGCCAAATAGGATGGTCTCACACGTCGGCGCCGAGGACCGATTTTGAACATCTCAAAACCTTGCAATGGGTAATAGAATGGTCTCACACGTCGCGCCGGGACCCGATTTTGAACATCTCAAAACGTCAAGCGCAATGTGTGAGACATTGGTCTGAAAACAATTTTAAAAGTCAAAAAAATTTAGAAAAGTAACTTGGTAATTCGAAGCGCCGGGACCGATTTTGAACATCTCAAAACACATGCGAGACATTGGTCTTGAAACGGCTTAAAAAGTCAAAAAATTTAGAAAAGTAACTTGGTAATTGAAGCGCCCGGGACTGATTTTGAACATCTCAAAACCTCGTCGAATGCAATGTGAGACATTGGTCCAAAAATGACTTAAAAGTCAAAAAAATTTAGAAAAGTAACTTGGTAATTCGAATTTCAGCCTAGGAATTAGCTAGATTAGCTTTCAAATCTATTTAAACCTCATCTTAAAAAGAATTCCCATAGTAGCGGAATTGAACCTCCCACCATTGTGGTTGAAGACCCCGTGCCAACCAACCGAGGGCGGGGCATGGATTTGTGTTTGAATTATAATCCTTAATTAAATTTAAGCTTTAATAATGTTAGATAATATTAATGGCCAAGCCTTAGACTTAGAACCAAGACCCTTAAGCTAGATAGAGACAAGATCTTGATAGACACCAAGCCTCCGTCGACATGGCGCCGCACTAAACAGACCGCTCGACTTCCTCGACAAAGCGAAGTAGGAGAGGCCAAGGAGGCCGAAGGAAACAAGAAGAGGAGAGGGCAGAAGCAGAGCGAGGGAGGCCAGGGGTCAAGAAGCAGCAGAGCAGAAGCTGGTCCAACATTTTGAAGACTCAACAGCCTACACACAAGACACCAAGGGAGTCATCATATCAAAAGGAGAGCCTTATTAATTTCAGAATGATAAAATTTGTTTAATACAAAGTGTTTTAGAGTAAATTATAAGTGTATAAAGTTACTTAATTAAGTTGAGTTAGTAAGTTTTAGCTTTTGTGTTAGTCAAAAACAGACATCCTAGGCCAATTTGAGAGGATGTCTCACACGTCACACAGGGACAGATTTTGAGATTCTCAAAAAATCGGCCGGGTGCAACGTGTGAGACTATGTTCAGAGACCATGCCCCAAAAGTGCCCAAAACTGCTCCAAATCGATCAAATAAGGGGTCCATTCTGCCTAACTCGACGAGATAAGTAGGATTAGACCCTTATATCACCCAAATTGGACAAGTTTAACCCATTTTGAGCCAATGTCTCACACGTCGCGCCAGGACAGATTTTGAGATTCTCAAAATCGGGCTGGGCGCAATGTGTGAGACCTCCAAATTTTGAACCTCCATAACTTGAGCTACAGAGCCCAAATCGCCCTGAAATTTGTTGCGTTAGGACGTTAGACAGCCTAGAATCCATTTATGACCTCAAATTAGGATAGAAATGCCAAACCCCATCTCAAAATGACCAAAATTGCTCAAACCCTTGAATTGTCTTTCCAAACTGTAGTTTGTAGATAGAAGCATACCCCATTAGTAGCTCGCAAGTATTGCTCTCGGCTCAAATCTGATGCCTTACTCCTAGATAGAAGTGCCCAAGAACACCCCTTTGTTATAGTCATCTAGACCTCAACATAGCAACCCAAGTCCAACTGTTGGCACACCACCTGCCGAGCCAAAGGCATAAACCTTGACCTAGTGCGTGTCCTTCTAATAGAGTTTGACTTATATAGCCGCCACATTGACACTCCCTATTGCCAGGATACCTAGAAAGGAGCTAGAGTCTAGAGCTGCCCAAGTCACTCCATGCGTAAAGATTGGACTCCCCCAAACCAACTTTGCTAGGACCTTAGAGTATGCCTCAAACGTCATGGAGGTTTTGCAAAACAACCCTCATTTCATGCCATACCACACGTCCTAATGTCCATAGACTTGTAGATTATAGATATGTCTCCCCATCAATGCTGCTCGAGCCATCTTGCTTGCTTATAGAGCCCAGAATGTTGTAGGAGAGCCCTTCAAGTAGACCCTTAGACTCTAGGATACACGGCGTTACTTTTGAAGTACAGGGCCAGAGTTGGTAAGAGCTAGAGGCGCAACTTCTTGAAGACATCAAGGTCCCGGCCGATGTACAAGCGGTAATGGAGAGGAGACCAAAAGGCGCACTCCAAGAGAGGGAAGCACAACGACAAACACCTCAACCGACAAACGAGTAGAACAGACACCACCGGCCTATCACAATCTTCATCAAATGGGAAGAATATTTGCAACCAACGGCACCAAGAATGTTCTAGATGTCAACCCTCCCGCTACCACGCCCACGCAGCCTCACATCAGAAAGAGGATCTCAACGCCACCAACTCGACGCGACATGAGTTTCAAATGGAAGAACGCAAGACAACAAAATACATGTGGAGGAAGATGTTAGGCATCGATGCCGCCGTAGCATCACGAAGCTGGGCGAAGGGGCATAATCTTCCGCCGAGGAGAGAACTAATGGTGACCAGAGTGATAGAAACGTGAGGAAGACCACCACCGACCTTGCGGCCAAAGCAACTCAGCCGAATGTCATGCAACGTCAGACAAAAGAAGCAACCAAGCTAGGCAACCACAAAGCACCTAAGGCTGACCAGGCGAGCTCCCGGCTCCTTGCACCAGCGGGAGAACTTCACTTGGGTTCCAAAAGTAGGAGATGCATTATCGGGAAGGAACATCTCCAACTTGAGGGCCTATATCAAAAATATTAGGGGGCAAGATCAGGAGGAGAATATTCAGCTCGAACAAGAATTCCGGACCTTAAAAACCCTAGAAACCAAAGGAAGGGCGACTTTACTACGCCAGCCAAGGAGTGCGAGACTCGAATGGTTGGGACCCAAAGGACGGAGGAGAGGCATCTAGCCGGCGGGTACAAATCACATAAAGGCGACCAAAAGGAGCTATGATAGGGCAATGGAGATGACCACACTTCGAACCGCAGGAGAGCCACCCGGAATGAAGCAAAGCCCAAGCAAAGTGAGTCGACTCAGAAATTCAACTCGCGGGGGAATGACAATGCCCTTTACCCACCACCTATCTCAGAGCTTGAAGACATTCAAGAATGCCCGAAAGCAACAGCCAGGTGACCCTACTCAAGCTCGATCAATAGCACCGCAAAATCAGCAATCAAACGACACACCGCATGCTGGGGCGTGGCCGGTTACCACATTCCTCGCGGCGAACATACACAATAAGGAGGAGCATCTTTTTTCAAGGGATCACATCGATGAACACTCTTCGAACTTGAGGTGATCAGCTCGGATCAGACATGAAGCTCAACAATAGTAGCAGCATCTATAGTGGAGAAACATGAGTTTAAAGTCATGTTTACGGATTTAGCGCTTAGATCAAGAAGCTCCTTCCGCCGACTACCAAAGGGAGGAAGCAAGGAGGCACAACTATAGCCCAAGACCAAAATGGAAGAGCAAGTACGAGGGAGAACGACCGCAGGCCAAGCAAACCGTCAACTCCAAACACTTGAAATGCCCTCAAGCTTAAGACCGCTCGCCACCCAATGTTAGAATAAGAGACAACACCGTCATGTCAAGATCATCAACACGGCATCAGGACATCGCCGGGGTGCAACACTACCTCTTGTAGCAAAGGCTAAAGACTTGACTAACTTATGACATGAGTGGCCTCAACAATGGAAGGAGGAACGCCCCAACATCAACAAGCCAACCAAGAAGGCAACATCTCGACAACCATAATTCCAACTTGTGGTAATATAGGGGATGCTGCGACACGGTATTAGATGGAGATGCACTTACGAAAAGGCACCGCGACGAGGAGATATGCCTCCAACAACCAGGTGACGCGTCGCCAGATACTCCTACGAGAATTAGAAGAGAAGAAGCCGATCATATCTCCGACATGTGGCACATCAAACGGTGACGCCCCTACTCGTGATATGTGCACTCAAATCGTATACAAACAGGAGTTCTTCCCCACACCAGCTCCAGCGCCGACAGGGCCCCTCCACATATCATCGCACCCAGAACGAGTCCCATTGAGAAGAGTGAAGGTGTCATTCTTACCCTTCTGCCTCCGAGGCCTACCTAGGCTGAAGCGTAAACATACATGTCAGTAGCACATACATCAACATCATATGACCATCGCCAAGGATGGCCTCCACATAACCGCATAGACTAAGATCAAAGACATCACATAGGAATCCTACCCAAGGCCTGAGATTAATGGGGATGGGACAAGCTTGGGTCTCCGAGTTCTTTAGCCAAAGGAATTCATGGCAAAATGGATTTGGCTGGCATAAGAACATGGTCTAGGGGTTGTCCACTCCATCCGCCTCCTGCGCACACTTTGCGTAGTAGGCTGAAAAGTGTTGGGACTCGGGATCAGAGTCTCACGGATGCATAGCCAAGGGGCTATATCCCGGTTGCATCTCCCCGTTCGATGGGGCAGGTAGGGATCACTCCCTCTAGAGATTTCCATGCTGATCCCAAGGTGACCAGAGGCCCACCAGATTCGACTTGAACTCAATGGAAGGTCATATTCACCACCTCACGAGTGTCGAGCCCATGCCTTGCCCACACGGTGCAAGGCATTAGGCCTAGTCACAAAGGACCCCGGCAGTCTTTACACACCGGAGGGTCGTTCAAGAATCGTAACATGAACCTCCTTATAAGCGCCTGGCCCCTTCACCCACAACTGTGTGTGGCTCTTGTGCATGTGCCGCATCTACGGGTGTGCTAGAGGCTACTCTAGGAGCATCAACTACAAGGCTTTAGGTCTCTACCCCCCTTCCCAATACATAAGGAGTTCACAGAGATACATCATCCAAACACATCACGGAAGAACTAAAAGAACTAGATCTAATCATAGAGTTAGGTTCTTTAGTTAGTATCCAAGATCTAAGATCTAGATAGTTATTATGGGCAATTTAATAGTCTAAACCTACTGATTCTATGACTAGAAGACGGTTTAAGCTATTAAATTGACCAAATACTCTGATCCTTGAGTGGCTCCTCCCGACCGAGTTCAACCATCCTCTTTGAGAGTGGCGAATCTAGGGGAACTGATGGTGCGATTCGCCTTGGGCTGGCTGGGAGGCGGTTTTGGCCTCGGGCAGCCAAAAAGCTCTAAACCCTAAGGATCTAAAAAAAAACTAGCAAGCTAGTGGTTTTCCTACCCCAAACAGACATGGGGTTTAGGGTTAGGTTTCCAATTACCCAATTTGGCATGTGGGATAATTGGAAAGGGCCCACTTGGTTTTTAATGGCTAGGTGGCAAAATATGCCAACATGGAAAGGTGTGTTCTCATTAATGTGCACATGTGCACATTAATAATATATGAACACTTCCTAGCAAGTTGCCCCCAGGGCTTTACCGGCTATCCGCTACGCACACGCCAACCGGGTGGCGGTACGCTTGATGGGCAAATACAATGTCTCCCCGAGCCGAGCATCGTATGGAACGTCACATTCTCCCCTCACCTTGAAATGATGCTGTCCGCAGAGATCGTGGGTTCTCCCCACCTTGGGATTTACCTAACCTGCAATCAACCCGATGATGCACACACGATATACTACTATAACACTTACATGCTTATTACGATTACCTTAAGGTAATACTTTTATCACATTATTATATTATAAAATAACTTGTCAATTCACAATATTACTAGCAGTTACTCCAACATTCCCTTAACATTACTATT